>CAICTM010000075.1:0-131439 GCA_903772945.1 Seminavis robusta | reverse complement strand
ATTACAATTCAGCTTTACAGCTTTACAATTAGCAGGCCTTATTCTAGAAAATAATCAATAAGCTGTATCCCGTCGCAAAGCTTATGGACTTTGGATCGAAAGTATGGACAGCCACAGCCAAGGAGCCCTCTCAGGGATGTACTGGTTAGTTCAGGCATGGGATCACTGGACATGAAGTTCAGTCGAATCTCTTTGATGAGCTTGCTTGCATCGACAACATACATGGACACATTCTCCCCAGGGAACTTGGTGATGTCCAAGTGAAGTAGCTTGGCTTTGAGGGTCTCAAGCTTGCTGAGAGAAGGCCTGTATATTTTTTGTAGAAGAGCCAAGAGAAGCTGGGGCCCATTGTGCTTGGCTCGAGGGACATATGATTTCAATTCCTCCTGGAGGGCATCAGTGCAAGAGTTCAAGACAGCCTTTCCTGACCAGGCACGGTTGGTTAGATCATACTGGCAAACAGAGTGTTGCTTCAGAGTCCCATTGGCATCGATGAATCCAACCCCATTTGCTGTGAGATCTTGGTGCCATTTGTCCACCATAGATTCTGAGACCTGCCCAGGAGCGGTGAACATGTTAATTTTGTTAATGGTGTTAGTATTAAGATCACCAAAAACAAGCTCAAAGACCCCTTCCATTCCATGCTCAGTCATCATAGTACTCTCAAAGGCAATAAGAGAGGCTAGCACATGGGACCCAGAAGCATTGGACTCAGTCAACGTAGAGAAGTGGAGACTGGGGGAATCCTTCAGGCCTTTCTTGCATGCCAATTCAATTGGCTGGAGTGTGGTGTGGTGTTTCAGATGGTCGTCTCCATGGAAACCCCTGAGGCAAAGGGTGCTATGAGGTTCCTTTACTAGTCCATCTGAACCGGACCCAGTCCAGGCTCCAGTGTCGTTGATACCTCCAAGCCAAGGGGCATCCTGAAGCTTGCTCTTTTCTTTGGATTTGCCAATGTGCTGGAGGAGCTCCTGGAATTGCTCTGTGGTCATGGGTGCAGACATGGTTGGAGGATCAGATGGTTGGATGATTGGATCAGATTCAAAGAAGGCTTGTCTGAAGCCTTGTGGACTGAACAAGGGTGCTGGTGCTGCTGTTGCTGAGGATGAAGAGGAAGCGTCGTCTGGTTCCATCAAAAGCTGATAGAAAAGGAGGCAGCGAATGCAGTGGCAATGGCAACAGGAGGAGGAGCGGCAACAGCAGCAACAAGAAGAGGAGCCCGGTGGATATTCAGTCACTCGAGTCAATCGAAGCTGGAATTTATGAGTGGTTGGATCCACGACGGCTTCGGTCGAACTTGGCGAATCCTTCGAGTTGTTCGAGTTGTTTGAATTCAAACGACCAACCCAAGTTAAACGACCAACTGCAACTGCAAGCCAGCAATTTCTTTCGTTTGAACGACCAATGCCGGTCCTGGGTAAGCAGTAAAGAGAAATTGCTCAGTCGCAGTCGTCGAGTTGTTGTTGTTATCGGTGTGCGTCTCCGTCGAGTTAATGAAAAAGTGAGGAGAAGCATGACTCAGATTTGAACCCATAATAGAGGGTAAAGCCGCTCCCAATGCATGACTCGAAGCATGACACACAAGCCGAGCCTTCGATATGCAGTCGAACTTCATTTTTCGATGAATTCTGTTAACTCGATTGCGACCTCTGTTATCGCGACCGATGAGATGAGGCAAGCGATCGCGACGGTGATGCAAGGCTTGCACGGCTTTACCGGTGATAGAGATAACAGTAGTAGCAGTAGAAGCAATAGTAGTAGTAGCAGTAACAGAAGCAGTACCAGTAGCGGCTTCGTTAGCGCTCGGATAGAAAGAGGTGGACTCCCATAGGAGTCCATTGTTTAATATAGGATCCTCATCGCGATTTTGATCTACGACAGGATGGTCCTCATTGAGATTACGATCGTCAATAGGATTATCAAGGGGATTGCTTACGAGCGAATCCAGGGGAATTAGGTTGCAATAAGGGGAAGGGCTACCGATGGCGAATGCAAGAGGAATCTCAGGAGCAGTCTGCATCAAGGAGTAGCGAAATCCATTGACAATCATAAGGGATAGACATATAAGAACAAGAATGAGTAACATCTCATAACCTCGCATGCTACCATGCGACAATACCATTGTGGATTGATTAATCTAACGATCTAAGAGATGTAAAGTTTGTATTTCCAAATAAGTGAGCAGTTATTGATTATTTTCTAGAATAAGCCTGCTAATTGTAAAGCTGTAAAGCTGAATTGTAAGCTGTATCCCGTCGAACCTCTGGAACAACAGCAACATCAATCTGGCTACGTTTTCCAATGCCAAATTCCCATTCCGAGTCACGTCATCTTTTCTTGAAGATGTCGTCTCCGCCAGGAAGAGTCCTAACAAAGCTCAGGCTGATGATTGCGACCCCGACAGGAGAAATTCAAATCAGCATCCAAGGAAGGAGGTTATTTCAGCGACTTTTCATGCTGTTGGATAGTTTCATTTGCACTGGGGCATCTTATCACAAAGAATAGCTTATAGTAGAGTAAGAATAAATGTTTCTTCATTTTGTCATCTCCAGTTGTATTCGTTCCCGACAGCCAACAGGCTGGATGTTTTGGCATTCTCATGCAGGGGAGCTAGTGGGTGTTACAATGTTCGAGCCATTGTAAAAGCCTCCACCCTAAAAAAAATTCGGAGCCCACGCAAGGTTTGAGGATCGATGTTGTGATTGCCATGCGCCAATGCAGCCAACCTCTGCGACAAATTTGCCTCTTGTACCGTAAGCCCTGGCGTGGCTTGTGTAATTCCATGCTGAACGAGAAAGTCGTCGAGAAGAAGCCCAACCTGACGATTGTTTACAAACGCACGAGCCACGTGAACAAAGCTTCGTGGCTCCACCAGCTGGTCCAAGAAGCGACGATCCTTTAGCCGCTCTTCTGGGGAGCCGAGAAAGAAGAGCAGCGGAATGTGAGACAGTCTCTCATTGTGCGCAAGACTCTTGAGGTTCCTTACCGTCTGCCATCTTCTTTTGTTTCACCTGTCAGAGGGCACAGGCACCGCAGTTAGACACGCTGAACGCATCAACCAACAACAACAAGCGGCAAGCCACAGTTCGTCTCTCCAACCACTTACTACTTTCGCCTTTCGGGCTAATGACTTCTGATCTTCCTTGTTGTTATTAACCTTGAAGCGGACGGTCCGATTGATGCGTATCGGGTCAAGGGTGCTCATGGTTACGGTTGTGGTGGTGGCTTTGTTTATTTCGTACTAGTAGTCTAGCTAGCAAGCTACCGAGAAGCTACGTCGTAGCTCTAGTACTGTATGTAAGTAGATGTGATGATGTGATGTTGCTGGCACCCCTCGCGCGCTGGCAGAGAAGATTGAATAACCGTCGATAACAATGAAGAAGAAGTGAAATGATGGAGAACAAAGTTTTTACCGTGTACCAGGTATCATAAAGTACGCCCTACATCCTCGAAGTAAGTAATAATATTATTGTGTGAGCCCACATCCCCCTTTTATTTTCCCTAACCCCTAGCTAGAGGAAAAGAGATTGTCTCTAAATAATTAGAGACAGTGTTCCAAGTTGGATTCAGTTTATTGAAATTTAAAAATAATTTTACTCACTTTTTCCACATTTACCCCGAGGTGCTGACAGCTGGCAGTAGTGCGGTGTACCTGGTACCGTCCTCACCGTCCTCACCGTACGGTAGTAGTCTACGGTACGCACGCTGCACCAGTTGTCACTGGTACCGCAGGATACAGGTGGGGTTGTTTTGTTGTTTTGTTTATGGATCCAAGATAATTGCTGTGGAAACTTGCTTTCCACTGTAGTCTTCTAAAGTAGTTGAAATCGCTCTATACAGAATTATTACAGCTAAGTGGCGAATCGTTCTACACGGCATACAGTCCCCCTCGTAGACTGGATTTATAAAATCGATTTGTCTTGCCACACCGCGGATTTAAAAACTATAAAGTGGTCCAGTACCACTTTTGGGGAATAGACAGAAGTTGTTAAAGCATAATGAGATTTGAATGCGAACTCTGGACAATGCATGGAAACTGAACGATTAGCCAGTATCTAAATCCGCGGTCTCCCTTAAATAACAAATCCTGCATAAAGCCAATGCCAGGAGGATTTAAAGTTCTCAGTTTCTAAGATCAGAAAGTGGCCCTTTAATAAAGAACAGTGGAACTCAATGGACACTTGAACAAACGTAGATTTACTTAAGCCGCGCGAAAATCCTCACAAACTCTTGTGCCACGCAAGTTGCAATCTGCACCACGTACCCTTGGACCCATAATTTTGTCCATCTTTTACCGGTAAGCAACAAGAAGCGGATCAGCTGTGGATGCTGCCTGTCGCTCTCCTTGAGAAAGTAAGTTTGATGGGTTGCCTCTCCTTCCTTCCTTCTGAAGGTCTGCCTGGTGGGTCTCATAAAAACCAACCTGCATCAGTTAGCAATAGCTGAAAACAAAAAGTCAAGATTTCTTCTCTTACTCTTACTACCACCAATCTTTACTACATCTACCTGATCACCATGGCGTTTCTTACCTGGATGACTGAGCAACCCATTAATAAGACTAAGACTAAGCAACCCAAGACTAAGCAGAGCAAGAACAGTCAGAGTGACGATGAGAGCACCTGTGCGGCCACCTTGGACACTTCATCCGTAGCCTTCACCATGGAGGCTTCTTCTTCCTGCTCTATCGGTGCTAGTATGGAAGAATCTTCTCAGACAGTCTTGTCATTGCTCAAAGAAGAAACCGAACCTTGTTGGGACAATGTGTCGTTGGGCTTGAATCCCATGGCGCCTTCTGTCCCCAAACAAGACTGGACCGTTCTGGGCGATGCCCTCAAAGAAGCCGAGCAAGCCACGGGCTACACTCGTAACATTATTCCATCGGACAAATGGATTTCCTTGAGATGCAGTGGAATGGGATTCAGCAAACTGTTCAAGCACTTGCAAAAACTGGGTGTCTTTAGCAAACGTCAATCCCCGGAATTTGCCGCCATGATGCGCGCATGCTGTGAAGATCTCATGACCAAATTTGACGCTCGATGCGCACATACGCAGTCGGACGAAATCACAGTCTTGTTGCCACCCCATACTGACTCCTGTCAAGATGATATGAGTATTCAAAAACTGTGTTCCATGGCCGCCGCTTCTGTCACGGCACGTTTCAACTTTGAGTTGATGGCACTCTGTACACTCCACAGTAAAAAGAAGGGACTCCTCGTCGACCTAATGACGGTCATGCAATGTTTGCCCACTTTTGACTGTCAAGTTGGCGTCTTTGACACCAGCAGTCAAGCACTCTCACTCATTCTTTGGAGGGCACATGACTGCAGTACCAATGCTGTGGCACTCGCTGTACACAACAGTGGTTTGCCAGGAGCAAAACAAATGGTAGAAAAACACTCTTCTCCAGAGCAAATGCAATGGCTCAACCAGCGGGGTCTTCTTCCTCTCCCCGTACATCAACGGGATGGAACCTTCATGGTACAATCACAGACAAAACAACCCATTCAAGGAGATATCCTACAGCTCTACAAGGAAGGAACCTTGTTCCCTGCAAACTTTACACTATGAACTACTTTCACAGAAACTTTATTAATAGATTATAGATTCATTCATTCATTCATTCATGTTCTATTACCTGCCTAGCTACTTAGGATCTTTGCTTGTTCTGCTTCTCAAGAGTACCATGACAATACGTGCCACACTGTAACACAGCCCAGTCATTACAACCACAGAACCCAGCACTGGACCCAACGATGCTTCCAACAAGTAGCAACAGCCAAGCACGCCCACTATCAAGATTCCCAACACGACTTGAAGTACCCAAGGTGCCCGGTTGCATAGCAGGGCGACCTCTAACTCAAAGGCTTGCCAGTAGATTAGCCCATCATCCTTGGAATAGGCATGGCAAACATAATCGTTGGAAGAAGAGAGGATACCCAAGCAAAGCAGGCGCAATGGAGAGAGAGTCATGTGAAAGAACACTTGCTCTGGAATCCATCTCGTAAGTGTGTCCACCAATGCCAAAGAACCCTCCCTCGTGGTGGCATACGCCGACACCTGAATTCCATTCACCACCAAGTAGCCACTCTTCGTCAATGGCTGATAGATCCCTCGACGAGTTTGTCGTTCCACCTTTGTCACGGTGACTAAATAATAGTCTTGACCACCGTCTTTGTGTTGGAGATGCTTCAATTTGTCACCCACACGGATCGTGCTGGCGCGGACAGGATGGGGTTGCCCCCAGACACCAATCAGGTGATTGTCACTCATCTCCAACGGTCTTGGAGATGGCATATTGCTGTTGAGGTTATAGTAGATCAGCAGAAACTCGTCGACCTCCGCTCGTTGCACATGGCCAAATGCGTAGACTGCCTCGTACAATTTCGTTCTTTGCTTCTTCTTTGTTGCTGTGGTGTCTGTATCAGTATCTGTATCAAAGCCAGTAAACACGGGATCACCAATGGATAAGTCTTCCATGGCAACTTCACCCTTACCCAGCACGTCCACCGTGGCGGCGCCAGAAAAACAAATTGCAGTAGGAGCTGAAGTTGGAGCTGTACCGTACGTGACGTGACGTGTGCAAAAAGATCAAAAGCTAAGAGTGATGTATACAATGCAGGCAGGCATGCAACCAGCAGAAACCCTCAATCCAGGAATAGCTCTTATCATTACCTTCCGTTGGAGCAGGTGTCGGGGCAGCTGGAGCAGGCGTCGGGGCAAGAATGTCATCAATGGCAGCAAATGCCATCTCGAGGCTGGGAAGGTTTCCAATTCTTCCACCGGATCCTTGCTGTGGGGAACCAGTGGTGCGAAAGATCTATAGTATAGTAGACAAGCAAGCCAAACAATTGAGATGTGAGAACTCAACCCACAGAATATAGAATAGACTCGAGCGAACTCTTTTTTTGCTTATTGCGATCCTCACCGTTCGAATCTCCTGGGGGAGTAGTCGTCTCCCAAGCTTTTGAACGGCATAGGATTGCATCAGCACTGCAGCCCCGGCAACAATGGGGGATGCACTGGAGGTACCACTGAATCGGTGAGTGTAGTAGCGGTTCCTGTCACTCGTGTTGTCAGGGTCCTGCCAAATGTAACCATAACCAGCTGTATACACGGACTCTCCGTAACCTTGTGCATCCAGCCGGGTGCCATAGCTAGAGAAGGGCAATATCTCCCGTGGGTTGGCCCCGTAGGATGATGGAGTTGCACCTCCTTGGTACCGTAGTAGGAATTGCAGAAAGGGCGAACATGAGCCGCTCACATGAACGTGTCAGTAGCACAATACATGGAACCTCTGCTTTTGTTAGCGAGTCCTTGCAACTTACCAGCTCCAACTATAATGGCTCCAGAATCACGAACATTCAGGTTGAATCGGCCACTACAGGACGACTGGTCCAAATCGACAGCGCCATTGCCAGCAGCTGCCACAACCACAAACCCATTGGCGACTGCAGTGGCGGTGGCATCAAACACGCCTTGGTCCCATTCCGAGGGACCGTAAGGCGTTCTACCTCCACCTCCAGTCGAAAGAAAACAAACTCTGGTTTGCATCTCCAGCAAAATGACATCCCCAGCCGTTCCATCGTTGACAGCCAACAGAATGGCTGCTGCGCGGCTGTCCCGTTGCTCCTCCGTGTACTGAGCCGCCAAACCAGCGTCAGCAGCATAGCAAATACCTTTGACACCGCTTCCATTGTCTGTTCCAATCATTTCACCCATGACCGCTGTCCCATGTCTGGGTCGATATCGGCGGGCAAAAATTCGTATGTCCAGCATTGGTCAACCGATATTGCAAGGAAGAAGCACACTAATGAGACCAACATCCAACTTACCTTGGTGGCTCAAACGGATTTAGAGGCGTGCCCGTGGTGAGGACCGTAACCCCGCTAAGCCCAAGATCTTCGTGATCTTGATTCCAGCCATATTCAATGTCATAAACCTTGATTCCTGCTCCAGTTCCACCAGGCTTAGTCCAGGCCCACTCCGCATCGATTCCTTCGTCATACCAGGCAGGAAGAAACAAAAGTTAGAACGTGCAATGAGAAATATTGCGTCAAAGAGCAGTCGACTCGTTACAAACACTCATGAAACAAACGTGGGCTTACCCTTTGGTGCCTGGTTCAGGTATGCCTGGTTGGATGAAAAGTCAGGCGTAGCTGCTTTTGTTTGAAGATTGCGGTGATGGTGATAGTGATGTGAACTGGTTTCGCCCCTTATAAGGGATGGATGGGGTGTATTGGCATAGTATGCCTCAGCCACGTCGACACATTCCTGGGCTTCAAATTCCGCCAAGACTGCCTCGTGGTCTGCTGCTCTGGCCAATTCGATCGTCTGCCACAGGTTCATGTTTGGCAACTGATTTCCTGTCCTTGCGATCCCATTTGCGGCCATTTCGTTGAGAACGTCATCGGGAAGATTAATGCTCTTGTGCATGGAGGCAACAGATTCTTGAGCAATCCCGTCAAGGTCCGACAGGGTATACCCTTCCTTGAGACGGACATTGATCACATAGGGATTGTGACTATCACTGTCAACCTCACTTTGGACTCTGAAGCAGCTGCTAAGAAAGACAAAGGTAGCAAACCAGTGCAGCAGAAGCACCATTGTGCTTGTTGCCGAATTCCGGGTGCGAAGGAAAGATGGGAAGAGGACCTTTTATAAGTTGAGTTGAAGAGTTTTGGAGACAGCTGAAGATTTCAAAACGATTCCGGGGCACACGTATCACTTAGGAGTTGCATCCTCTAAGAAGGACATCCAACGCATTGGTGGCTGCCATCATGATCCGAACATGCGATACTAGTAGATGCGTTCGTGGCGTTGAATGAATCGACGGCTTGGAGGTGCGCGGCTCCATGCAGTGAAGCCGGGGAAAAGATAGAAATTAAAAAGAGTGCTAGCTAGTCTCGTAATAAATAGATTACCCTTTCTACCTGCTTTACGGCAGTAACCCCGCGATGATTTCGATCGAGGCTCGTGCTATTGCTACGACGGATGTCGAGTCTTTTGCATCCCAGCTACCAGTCCTGGTACCAGTACCTACCCGTACGGTACGATTCGAGTGCGGCACGAGAAATAATGAGACTGTGTTCAACTGGTATGGCTAGGCAGACAATGTATCAAGTTTGGTTTGCACTCTAAGAGTTCATCCAATGATGTACTACTGTATGCCCACAGTGCGCGGGTTGGCACTCCCGCAGTTCTCTTTTGCTTGTCATTATGAAAGCAGCCATGCATCTAGGACTCCACTACCAGGTACAAATACTTGCAAATATTTGAAAAAAGAGGTGCAGCCAAAACACTGCCTACATTACCAGTATCACTAGGTCTGTCACTTATGGAGTGACGCTCAGTTCACTCGTATGGATGCCTGTCTTCGTCTTCGTGCTTTTCTGCTCCCTTTGTTGACCTTCCATGAATTTGCGATGTCGGTTTAATGCCGATGCCGTGGGTGCTGGTCGATTTTCCTCTTTCCTTGTTCCTTGCTTCTCTCTTTGTTTGGATTTGGATTCCAAGAGGTTGCGAAGAAAGGAGCTCGTTTTCCGTTTTGGTGCTTTCTTGATATCTTGGTGGTGCTCCCAAGAATAGTTGGGACCACCCCCACGACCACCATCGCTGCCATCGTTCCGCCCCTGTCCCTGCTTTCGTTTCTTCTTTCTATGACTGTCCGACTCTCCCAACGATATGAACTTTTTCATTACACGCACCAAGGAGGACGACCTTCGAGGTGGGGTACCGGTGGTACCGGTAGGGTCAGCTTCATCCGCTAAGAAGGCATACAAATTGTCTTCGTCATCACTGCACATTGGAAGATCAGCCGCAAGGAACCCGCCTTCTTCTTCCTTTTGCTCTGCTTCATCGGAACAATTGGAGTGTTCTTCGGCAGACAGCTCTGGTACACAAGGCAGGGCAGATGGCCGTTTCCTCTGGAGTTCATGATGTGCCCAGTCATATGCTTGAAGGGGGCCACTGCTTACGCTTGAACTTTGGCTACTACTGACGCTGCTATATCTTCCAGATGATTCGTGCCCACTTCCCTCATGTTGTTGGCCATAGCGAATGTGCTGATGATGAGCCCAGTCATAGTCACCCGTGCCGTCTTGTTTGGCATCGCGATGATGTGTATTGTTTGTGTCCTTGTGCTTTTTCTTGCTTCCCCTTTTACCTGTCAGATGCTTGAGCAATCTGGTAATCAATGATCCTGAGGATGTCTTTCGCAGAGGTGGATGCGGCGGCCCTGGAATGCTGTCTGACGTTTCTTCTCCCCATCTATTCGTTTGTGCAACACCTCGGTGGCTGTCCTGCTGTCCTTTGTTTGTTTGTGACGTCCACGATTTGAACGACCACATTGACGTTGACGACGACGAAAACGATGACATTTGTTTGAAGCCTTGCCCTTCGTTTGGTGTTTGAGACAATCGTGGTGACTGAGGCGGCGATGGTGGAGGCGACGGCGGTCTCGGAAGCTGTCGCTCACGTGGAGGCTGGAGACTAGGATACGGATGAGGGGGGGCAGAAGCTGTAGAAGCTGCAGGAGGAGCATCTTGACTAGTTGGAGAATCGTGTGCGTTTGTTGGAGTCGGAGGCAATAGGGAAGATGGGGATTGTGAAGGAGAATTCGATTCTTGGTCAGGATGGGAATCAAGTGTGTGCGGAAGTGGCGTGGTGGGTATTGATAGGACAATGGCTTGTGGTGAGGAATCAACGGCGCTGATTGGATAGGTGTTTGAAATCGGTGGCTTTTTCGATGGTGACTGCATAGGTTTTGCGATGGATGTACATGTAGGAGGCGGCGCAATTGCAGCTTGTACCGGTAGATTGGGGGGGTCATCCTCAAGAGTCCCGGGCACGGAGAGAGACAAGGGCTCGTCAGTATTCTTCTCTGTTTGCTCGGCCAAAGGCTTCACATCTTGGAGCCTAGTGGCCAACACGGGAAGTGAGTTGTCGATAGGCTCTTCTTCCCTGGTGGCAAGTTCTGTATCAATGCCATGATCGTTGACGTTGTGATTGTCGTTGTGATTGTGGTTGTGATTGTCTGCGTCTGATGACTCTGATGGGAGTTGGAGTGCGTGTGTATTTGTTCCGGCAGCCTTGTCGGCCTCGTCGCTGTTTACCGTGGATAGGTTTTGTTGTTCGTGTCTTTGACTGTCGATACTACTAGTAGCAATTGAGTTTCTCTTTTGTAGCTGTAGAGTGATAGAGTCATTGACAAAGTCAGATATTTGTGGGTTTTTGGTAGTTGTTAGGAACACGCTGCTGTCATCGTCTGACATTGAAATGAGAGAGGAAGACATGGCAGCTGAAAGTTGTCTGTCCAGGGCAGACCGTGGTTCTGGTATTGTTTCTGGTAATGCTTCAGGTTCTGAAGGAACATCGGGTTGAGCAGATTGTGCATCTGATGGTGTTTGTGGATCTAATGGTGGTTGATCAGATTGTGGGTCTGATGCTGCTGATACTGTTGCTTCAAAACTGAACCCTGTAGGGTCTGACTTGGTTGGTTCAGGTTGTGCTTGATTTGGTTCAGGTTCTGGTTGATTAGGTACAGGTTGAGTACTAGATGTTGTTGTGGTTGTGGTTGTAGTTGTGGTGGTGCCTTGAGCTCTCTTGGCTTTTCTGTTTGCCAATTTTTGTTTTCTCAATTTCTTTTTTTCTTCCTTTTCTTTCTTTTTGATTTCTTGTTGTCGTTGTTTTTCAGCTTGTTGCTCGGCTGCCTCTTCTTCAAATTTGTCTTCTTTGAATTGCAGAATATCTCTAGCATTGTAGAACATGGTAGCTACCATAGAGGGTCTCTTCCTTTCAATGGCATGAACTTCTGTTTCTCCTCCAAACCGCACATGTCTGCTTTTGCGCTTTCTTCTACTATTGGCAGTTGTACCGGTACCAGTATGAATACTTAACCCAAGACCATCAGGACCTTGACCTTCTTCAGCTTGACCATCTTCAGCTTGACCATCTTCTCCTTCTTCTGTTGTAGCAGCAAAAGCCACAGTAGCACTGGTACTGGTTCTACGAGTGACAGTCAGTCCCGTGGGCTTCCAGCTCAAGCGCTTCATTGTTCCCCGTCGTGACATTCTTCTATGATACTACTAGCTAGGTAGCTAACCCTACTAGCTAGCTAGCAAGTACTGTTACCGGTAGTAGTACTGATTGCCTCTTGTTGTTGCTTGTTGTTGTCATCTTCATCCGAGCATCCATACCGGTATGCACGACCATGGGCAATACAGATGCGTTCGTGAATGATCAATCGGCGGTGCGTGGCCGAAACTCCATGGGAAAAATTTCCAGTTGAAAAATAATGGTACGGTAGTCCCAGTGAACAAATTACCCCCTCTACCGTCTTGAGCAGTAACTCCCGCGACGTTGGTTTCGAGCTTTCCCCCATTTTTTTGCCATGAGCTAAACATAACAGAAATGATGAGCCACAAGCTTGTTTGTTTCGAGATCTTAGTTTATGCATGATTATAGCGATGAAATTGTTTACTGTAGAATGAATTGTTTACTGGTTTTCTTTTTTGTAGCGCAAGAGTGGCGCCGTAACTTCCTGAATCATGCCGTAGACACAATAGGCGGATACAATGGAGAATACGACGGCCAACAACCATTTGTACCATCCTTGCAACCTATACTCTCTTGGCAACACCCTTGGCGAAGATGTCAGCAACCACAAGAATAATGCAACTGGAAGAATCAAGAGTCCATTGATGGTTTGTGTGAGGACTGCAAACCACGGTCCACTAATATCGGTGAGCATGGAAATAGCATAGGCAATGAGGAGTCCTCCAAATTGGAGTAGATACTGCCATGGTCGTTCCGCAAAGGGTCGGAATAGATCTCGATCCCAATCTAGAATTTCGACAACACTCCAAACCGACGTAATGGTGAGTACCATACTGGCGACAGTACAGGCTCCCGTGACACCCAATACGGTGACCCATTTGGCAATTTGGTAGGATTCCGGAGTGTACCAGGAATCAATTTGTGTCTGATAATCGGCCAGAATGGATGCTTGTTGTTCCGGCGACAACATGGGATCCGGAGAGGGTTGTATCTCCAAAATGGACGTGGCACCGGGTTGTATGGAATCCCAGGTGGTCCCCGAAAGAGCTTGAGCATATCCTCGAATAATATCACCAAAGTTCAGACTGTTTCGTTCATCGCGTGTGCCATAATAACGCAGCGATCCCATGGCAACGACCATGGACGCAGCGACACTCTGTGCGAGAAAAGCTCCCAAAATGGTATCGGCTCGTTCGTATTGCAAATCTTTGCGTTGAATTTTGCGTTCACAAACGGCCGACTGTTGATAGTACAGCATCCATGGCATGATGACGGCTCCTGTATTTCCCGCCAATAGAATTTCGTAATTGACTTGTCCAAAATGGACTTCTCCCAATCCCTTGAAGACTTCCCTGGGAGATGCCATGGATTGGAACATGAGCGCCACAAAGACCAATTGGAGTGATCCCACGATAATACCCACAATTTCGGTCAATCGAAATCCCAATCGTCCCATGAAAATGACTCCTGCCAAGAATCCAAATTGAATGGTATTGGTGACACGCGTATCAATGCCAAAAGCTTCGTAGTAGAGTTGTCCAATGGCGCCAAATTCCGAGGCTTGTCCAAACCAACACATGGCCACGTGTAACGTCACGGCAAACCACGCCCAAAAGTGTCCGTAGTGTTGTCTGATCAACGCGGTGGTGCCCTGCTTGGTACAAACCGCCAATCGCGCCGTCAATTCTTGGGCGGCGTACAAAATGGGAATCAGCACCAGCTGTAGCAACACCAACGAATAGCGATACTGCGATCCACTCTGCGCGGCCGTGAGCAGACAAGGACCGTCCGTGTCGGCCAAACACACCATCAGACCAGGACCCATGACGCGAAAAAAACGAGAAAAACTCCATTTGTGGCCACTTTCCTTATTACTCTCTTGGCTAGCAACCACCACTGGAAGAGCATCTTCTTGGCCGGGAATGGTTCCATCGTCCAACGGAATTCGACCTTCATCGGGATTATCATAGATATCGTCGGATGCCGCCAACTTGATTTTGGGGCCTCGATATTTCAAAAGGGGAGATTCTTCATTGGTCATCTTGCTGTTGCTGTTGCTGTTGCTGTTGCTGCTTCGAGTATACCTAGCTAGGTACTAGTATATGGTATCTGGTTTGCTACCTATTCTCAGCTACTAGTGTAGTGAGGATGATGAAATAGCCGTTGTTTTCGAAAAATACATGTAATGAGAGCCACAGAAAGATTTGATGGACGAGGGTACTAGTAGCTGGCTGGATGAGGACTCTATGACGTCCGTTAGAAAGTAATAAGCCATCTTATTCGTTGTTGCAAGATTTGTTTGTTCTTGATGTCACAGACAGCCAATCACATGGCTCCAATTGACAGGATCTTGAAGCATCCAACGCAGCGAGGTGAGCTGAGTTGAGTTGAACATTCAATCAAGTAAGTGGGAAACTGACGTATGACTCCCGCGGCTGTAAAGGCTCCACCGGGCACTTTGATAACTTGACACAAACATAATATGCCTTCGCTTCATCCGGTTGATTGCATGGGTGTCAACTCGCTTCCCCCCCCCCCCTTTTGCTCTGCTCCCGTTGTCATTGCTCTCCTACTACGCCCACCACCACAGCCACTGCTGTGCCTAGCTTACATCGCTCCTTATTAATAGCTGGATAGTATTGAGTGTCCTCGCTATAGTTCCATTTTTGCTTGACCTCAATTTTTTGCATCATTATTATAGCTACAGCTAGTATCATAATATTTTTGCTAACTAGTCTCCAACTGCGCCAAAGCAATCCCAAAAGCTTCGTAGGGATTGTAGGGAGGCATAAAGTCCACCGTAAATTCACTGTCGTTCCATCGGCCCATCTGAAACACCACAAACCCAGTGCTCACATCGGCAATCTGCAAATTCTTTTTCGATTCCTCTCGAGCACGACGTCCAAACCGCTGCAAAAAGGGCTGCGAATCGCGGTGACTAGCTCTGCCGCGCTTGTCCGTGAAACGACGTCGACATTGAAAGACGGAAAGGTTCTTGTATGTGTCTTCGATGTTACTGTGCAACCCATCCTCTTGCTCCCAAGCTTGGGCGACGGCGGTATCAATGCATCGAGGGCCATTGGGATTCACCTTTCGGTCGTCACCGGCATCCTGGCTATTGTTGGCGTCCTCGTATTCGTCCTCTTCGCAGTCGTAAATGACGGAATACACAATTCGATCCACCGAACCATCCTGCACGGGATACTTGAGCGCTGCGGCATCGTAAATCAAGCTCGAAGCTTGCAGCTCTTCTCCCTTGCGACCCAGCACCAACCGAAAATCCACGTGGCCCTCGTGGGTTCGATGACGACTCAGCTTTCCCACATAGCGAACGTCGTTTTTGCGAAAGTGCGTCTTTCGCAGCGAGTTGTCATTGTAAATGTTGTAAATGTGATACGATCCATTGAGTTGTCGTTGCGCCACAAACAAGGCGCGAGTGCGAAAGACTCCATCGATACCTTGCAAGTAAAAGACGATCCGATCGTTGCTACGAGTGCTGATACCTCCTTCTCGACGGGCTACTCCACTAACTTTGCCAGTCCAAGGATGCAAGTAGTAGTTGGCCGTTGGAATTGAAAGGGGATGAGGTGCTTGGACAATCTCATTGGCTTCTAACGGGTACGCGCCGAGTTCCGAAGTGTTATCGTCGTGGATGAGCCGCTCCTCGTCTTGGGCAGCTAAAGGTTGAGGAACGACCATGGTCGAGACTAAAATAATATTGGAGGCGAAAATTAATGAAGGCTGATCAAGAAGTGACCGCGAAATGAGAAATGAGCCAATGCTCTTGCCAGTGCCAAACCATTGTGTGTCCTGATCCATCCTTTCGTAACGTTACGATCGAGTGGCAATAACGAGATGGCCCACTTCGTTTCCTACTTCGTTTTGCTGTTTCGTTTCCTATCGTTTCCTATTCCACGAAGACGGCTTTGGATGGAGATACTGTACCATGTACTGAAGAAGTGGTTGTTCCACGACTATTGGCTTGGGTAACGTCGCACCTCTTCGTTTTCCCACCAAACGATCCGGGTGGTTTCCAAGCAGTTTTTTCTGGACGCACCTCCAGTGACGGAGCCCGCTTCGGTAACGTTGCACCTCTTCGTGCTCCTTCCAGTTCTTTTCTTGACGCACCTTCACCCCGAATACCGGTACGCTGCTGCGACCCCTGTTCAAAATATCATTTCCTGCTTTTGTTGTTGTAGTTTTTCCATGAATCCATCTACTACCTGGTAGCTACCGGTATAGCAAAATTATTATGGAACCTTCCGATTCAATTCCCCGGGCAGTGATCCGTAGTCGTTCTCCGGAGTGTCGTTGAAGAAGCATTCAAAATCCCTAAAACTGCATGCTCATTCAAGGAGCCATTCGATCCATCGATGGTGTCATCAAACCGTGCCGTGAATTGTGGGGAAAAAATATGCAGCAGGGAGGCCAAAAAAGAATCTTTCGATCTTCCACCCGCTGCGTACCGCGCCGCCACAGAAAACCATGCACATGCAGTACGTGCCATTTTGACTGGATTTTCTCGGCTCGAACGCTGCCACGGCTTGCTTATTGTTATTGTGGTCGACTCGAAACCGCTCCCAATTTTTTAAAGATTAGGATTCAATGATGGGTTTTCGGAATGGCATTTTGGCGTGTACTCTGTGATGCTGTTGCTGCTGTTGTTCCTGTGCCTCCAATTCCTCTGGCATTTTGGGTGCTGGATCCCTCCAATCGCAGACTTGTGCCTTGAATCCACTGCTAAATTTCTGGCACGTGGGTTCGTGTCCCAACAAAATTCCCCATCGTCCAAAGCCACCGCGTCCCACCACCGTACATCGTGTTTCAGCAATCAAATACATATCATTGAAAATGCTGTAGAAATTGTTGGGACGAATGGATGTATCACTTTCATTGTGCAAGCCCAGATGGAGTGGATGCTCTTCGTGAGGAGGAAATACGACCGTGACATCACGAAAGGCGGCATATTCCTTGGCGAGTCGAATGACGGCAGATGTATCAGCCGCGACCAAGTACGGTCCCCCACTTTGCAAATGAGAGAGACAATTCAAAGCATTCGTGACCAACTGTTTGATTTCTCGATCTCCTCGTGCTTCAATTCCGTACAGTGCCCGAATGTGTGCCGTGGAATACTGTCCAGGAATGATGCCCAATTGATCAAAACTGTCGGCAATCATTTGTGCCACTGGAGGAGAGGGTGTGAACATGACATTCCACACGTCCCGAAATACCTGAATGGCTTCTGGTTCGTCTGGTTGTTTGCGTTCATTGTAACTGTTTTCTCCATAGTGCCAGCTTTGAAACATGGTGGACATGATGATGGGTTCAGGTTTTTGGTAGAATTTCAAGTCCAAACTTCCAGTGCGTTGTGTTTTGTAGAGTTCCGTTCGTAAAACACGAGGCATGCGCCAATCGACTCCTCCTTGTGGCGGCAACAGAAATTCTTCAAAATGAAAGGGTCGTTCCCAGTAAATAAAGAATAATCGTTGGGTGAGATGTGCCACTTGCAAGGTCGCTACGACGGGCCGTAATCGATCCGTGAGGCCACCGCATTTTTCTTTCTTGAGACATGTCATGACCAAATATCGTTGCTCAGCAAAATTGTCGGGTGTCAATCTTGCTCGCTGCTGTTTGTGCCAGTGAAAGTACTGCTTGAGCCAATCTGGAATCATAGTGGATGAATCCCATAGATTCTCCCATTGGGGATCCATGGAAACATAGTCTTGAAAGCTGGTGGGGAACTGGGGGAAACCACCATAATCATAATCATAGGCTGGTGCTTGTGGTACTGCTGCAACTGCAACTGCAGATTTGCCTTTCTTTTCTTGCACCTTTTGTTGAGCTTCCAAGAGTTCTTGCTTCATGGCAGCCAGTTGCTTTTCCATCTGATCAATCGCCAGTTGCTTGGTCTTGACTTCCAGGGCTGCTGCCTGCATTTCAGGGTCACTTTCAGTGGATTGGGTAAATGTGGCAAGACTTCTGGATGGATCCGTTTGTTCTGGAATGGTCATGAGGGAACTGGAGTAACTTTCAGTAGACAATTTTCCACTCAGGCTCAGGCTTTGGTACAAAATGACCACACAGCATCCCACGAACAGCAACAGCAGCAAATGTCGGCTGCTTAGTAATCGTGTGCTTTCTCGAGAAGAACGACCAGTTGGACGATGCAGCAAGCGACGGCCGGAACGGGGGCGAGGCATGGTGGTGGTTGGCGGTTGCTCTTCTAAAGCAGATAGCTACTAGTAGCTAGCAGTGCCAATCTCAATTGAGATCTTCGAAGGATGCAACATAAAAGTATGAAACGGCAAGTTTTGGCGATGTTAGAGATCGATCCTTGGTTGGAAAAGAAACGGTCAAAAATGATGCCACTATGACTCAGCTGAGGGTTAGAGTTGATTCCAGATCTCGTGTCGATTGCCATTACGTGCCACCGGCACAGTGCTAGCTAGTAATGCACCGTACGGTACAATGAGAAACGCAGGATCATGCAGGACCAATACAACCTGCCCCGCTGATCGATCTGTAGATTGCCAATCGAAGAGACCTTTCAGCCATTTATAAAGGATAGTTGAAGCAGTCAAAGGATCCACTACCTGAATACATAATAAAAATGCAGTACCGAACACACCAGAAAAAATCAATTACATGTAATTGGCAGCCATAAAGCTGGCACCAGCAGGGCCTTCTTCACAAACGATTACAAGAGATCATCACAGAGAAAAGGAAGCCTCGAGTCTGTACCTCCTGAGTAAAGATTCTTCCAACCTTTGCTTCATCCGCTGCTTCAACACATCTCTAGTGAAGTCACCCCCCGCTGAGTTGTAGACCGTGTCCAACCGCCCAAGGCTGCAGATATTCCCAACAGTAAACTTGGAATGAATTTTGGCGGGCAAAATGTGTTTGACCATTGACACCATCAATGTGAGACACAAACCAGTATGAAAACAACGAATCCGAAGGAATTGAATAGGGTAGACGGCAGCCACTTCCAGCCAGAACTTTCTGAAAATCTGCACTCCAAAGTGTTTGCTCCAATCAAAGCCTTCACACTCAATAATGTATACAATACCCCTTTTAACGGCTTCCAGATCTGGTGACATGCAATGATTTGTGTAGTACACTGATCCCAGCCAAGCTGCCATGGCACCCGGTTTTGTGTTTAGAGTATTGGCGTACAACTTTGCAGTGTCAAACACCAAGACGTATGCCCCATCCAAAAAACTGAATGACAGGAAAAACTCGGGGAATAAGTCCATAAATTCATGGAGAACTTGCTTTCCATGCTCGTAGGTATCCAAGATTCCGTACTCTTGTCGAAAGGACTGCATCTGGTGCGCTCGTTCCAGAGCTGCTTCTGTATCGCCTTGTTCAATCAAAGCTAGTTGAGCCACCCAAAAGTCTGAGACAGAATCCAACTCGGGGTCGTCTTCAATGGCCTGTTTCACGTTGAGAGCCCATTGGCGCTCCTCGTCGGTGAGTTGCATTCGACTATAATCTTCCTCACTCTCTCTGCTGTCACTCTCACTGCTGCCACTCTCACTGCTGTCACTTTCATATTCATTATCCTCGGTTTCCATCTCTCGATTGTTTTGGTCATTGGCTCCATATGCATTCACCGCTACAGCTTCTGCATTGGCACCTGCTGCCACAACTTCTGGCTGACGATCCATTCCGTCTGGTACCAGAGGTGGACCTTGGTTGGAGCTGCCATCATCATGCCTTCTGACATGTTCGTTTTCGGCTGCTGCTTGCATGGTACCGGTACCAGTACGGGTAACGCTGAAAGATGAAATGAATTGACTGGTACCGGTACTGGCACGAGGCAATCAAACTGCTGCGGCTGCTGGCTATTATGCCACAGTTTATTCTTGGAGCTGTCTTCTAATGCAGAACAGCGGCCATGCCGAGCTCGCTGATCGATCAAAGAGCAGGAACAATCATCAAAACAGGGTGCATGGTGGTACTGGTATCAATGCATGCGTGAGGAACGCAAACTTACTTTCAGTCATGCGAAGTTACGGCGAAACTCCCTTTTTTCACAGCGAAATTCGTGTGCTTTCGAGTTAGGCTTTATCATAGGCTTTTTCTCGATGTTCGTGATCGCGGCAATTTCGCTAGGAGACCGGTGCTTAATTAAACAAGAACAAGGTGGTTTTTTAAAAGGAAGAATAAGGTGGTTTTAAGGACCTGTTAGTCCCGTACGGTATATTCGTGACACGCTGAAGGATCATCGAAACACACCAGTTTCAGTGTTTCAATCCAAAATGAAGACATCTATCCTCATTGCTCTCCCCGTACCCCCCACAACAACAGCCACCCACCACCGCAGCCACTGCTTTGCCTAGCTTCGCCCCCCTCGCTCCTTAACGTATCTATTTAGTATTTATTAGTGTATCGTAAAAAATCTACTCTAGCTAGCTAGTAGCCCCTTTCCTAGCTAGGTAGAACCTAGTTTGAGCTAGAAAGTTATGTTGCGGTGGATCTGAACACTTTGCCATCGAACCAGCCTTTCATACCTGGTACATGTACAACCACTATACAGGATGGAATATGTGGCAACAAGGGGCTGCTTTGCACTCTACTCGAGTACAATGTACAACAAGCATCAGTTAGGACAAAGCTGAAGCTCTAACTCCTCCGTTGATAAAATAGGCAGCCATGACAAAGATGCATGCAAAGCTCATGCAAAGTAATTACTTGAACACAGAATTAATTAAATAAATCGGCTGCCAGACAGCCAGGCACGGTAAGGTCGAACGCGGCTGTTGTGCCTTTATGCACCGGAGCCAATGTTTGTGGGGGTTATCGGTTTAGGGTAGCGGCAGGGTGGACACTGGACAGTCGTACTCAGAGTAGCCTTTTAAAATAGAATTCTATTTACTGAGTACACTTTATGCACCAGAGCCGATTTCGGAGGTCAACCAAAGAAATATAGTGACAATTGAAGCTTGCTTAGGGGGCTAGGGTACACTATTTGTTAGTCGATTGTTGCTTCAATTGTCTCATCTGCATGGTTGGATTGGGGATAACTGGTACACGATCCTTGAGCCCCCTGTTTCTCTCGGTGCGCACACTGTCTAAAATTTTGTTCTTGAAGTGTCATCGTTGTGCGTCATTCAGCTTGGATCTTGGTCTCTATTAAAAGTACTAGCAAGCTAGACTAGTAGAGTTTTTTTTACTCGATTGCTTTTGTTTTCGTGAGGGCTGGCTAGAGCTAGCTAGTAGCTAGAGGGCCATTCTATCTTTTTTTCGCGGCTTATTCCTGATTTGCCTGTGTTGCTTGCTGGCGCCAAGAGACATCTAAAGAAATCTCGCAACAGCAAACATACAGAGTCGAGTCTATCCCCCCACATTGTCACCTCTAACCGCATACTAGTAGTAAACTCCCGCTCTCAGTATTACAGCAAATCCTTCCGGGCTGGCGAAGGAGGAGACTGCTCTTTTAGCAATTTGCTTGTGCGCAACAATGATGTACCGCTGCTTGTTGTTGGTGGTGGTGAGTCATCTGTTTCTATTTTGGAACGACGGCGAACGCGTGGGATTTGCGCATGCAGTACCAACCAGATGTGAAGAACCCATAACACGACGCTCTCGAGAACTCGTGGGCCCTGTATTCGAAACCCCCGCCTGGAAGTCTTTTCAGGCTGTGTGCCAGGAGAAGCTCTATACCATCGCAACGTATGCCGACACACACATCTATCATGTGATCACTCCCATGCCCACCACCGCAGATGATGCCAACAATGATGAGGACGCTGCTGGTTTCTGCAACGAAAAGCTCGTGCTCCACGATGGTGGGGAAACGGGAAGAACCATCATTGTGGAAGAAGCTGGATTTCAGTCTGGTAGAGACCAGGATGAGGATGACGTCTTCCACTTTCAGGGATCGTTCTCACTGAGAGCCATCTTGCAAGCATTCCACACGGCCAACACTCTCATGCAAGATAATCCCCAGGAGAGGAGCAAGAATTCCTATGACGTTCTCTACAACAACTGCGCTACTTTCATTCTGGGTTTCATGGATGCTTTGGGTTTGGAGCCTGGTCAACCCATTGCCAAATACATTGCCGGAAGGTTGGCACAGAATGGAGGACACACCATTGAAATGTTGCAAGACAGCCAGGAATTTCAAGCTCTCTTGCCTCCCAAAATGACTACAACCTTGAAGAATGATGACATGCGAAACAAGGAGGACGAGAGGGAGCTATTGCAGCTTCTTGTGGAATACTACATTCAGAATCGAGTCAAGGTGGAACCGATTGTTTTGGAATCTGAGGAGGCAACAAGTGCTCCCGACACTTCTACTCAAGCATCTGCAGGTGGACACGTCACCTACCCCCGGAGTCTTCGCCGCTACTTACAGGCTGCCAGTCAGGATCAAGACAGTGCCACCTGCTCCCTTTGCTATGGAGGAGCCAGCCCAAATCCAAATGGTACTGTGTTGCCAGCATGGGTCGATGGCATTGGGTACACAACCTGCGAGGATGCCGAAATCCTTGCCAAAGACTTCCTCGATGGATCCATCAGCTGTACCATCAGCCAAATCTCGGGAGTAGCACACTGTGGTTGCCCTGACCTACCACCCATCAACCCTGGCATTGGGTGCAACTTTTGTGGAAACGATAATCCCAGCTACAACATTGGTTTTCACCAGAAAATTCCACAGTTCCAAAATCCCGAAAGCAGCAGCGAGCAGTTCCTCTGTTTCGACATGATCATTGCGGCACAGAACTTTCCATCCAGCAAGAACTGTGAGGACCTTATCTCAGCTGGAAGCAAGCACTGGTGTGGATGCCCCGATGCCCCAAAACCACCTGCCACGTGCACTCTGTGTTTGGATGGAGCCCCAATCCCTGATCCTTCCTTGGAGGTATTGCCAGGTGGTGGAACCTGTCAGGATGTAATTGACCTGATGGAAGCTGGATTCTCGGACAACTGCGGAGCCATGCAAGCCACGACGGGTGTGTACTGTGGATGTGAGGCCAATATAAAGCAGGCCATTGGTGATGTTGGGACCTACGATCTGAACTTTCGTGATACCCCGTGCCGCATCTGCCCGAACGGGGCCTTGCTGCAAGACACTAGCCAAGTTGTCGTGTTGAACTATCGGAATAATGGTGTGCAACGAAGACTGGATACTTCCTGTGGAGAGATCGAGTTCTTTGCGAATGCCTATGACATGTGTGACGAACCTAACACGTTCAGCCATGCTCCTTTCTGTGGCTGCTTTGCAGAGGATGAAGGTCCTGATTGCCATCTCTGTTGGGGCAATGAAACGGTGGTCAATGAAACGGAGGCTCTCTTCCCCGATCTGCCATCTACATTTGCTGAAACTTGTGAGAGCGTACAAGCCAGTCTTCCCACCTTCCCAAACTTGCACCATGGAAGGCCCCGTTGCACACAGTTGCAGGAACTCGGTTTCCTTGCTTGCGGGTGCCCCCAGGTGCCACCAGAACGGTCAAATACCTTTCAATGCCCCTTGCCTTGCTCGTACGACCAGATTGACCCATTCAGGTTGGATTTTACGTTTCAGCCCGACTACAAGACTTGTGGAGATATTGTGGCATCTGCCAACCACGCCAAGTCTCAAGAAGAGTGTGACGAGTTCTCCAAGAGAATCCAGTTCTGTTGCGAGGGGACACCCTACACAAATGGTTGCAGCCTCTGTGATGGAGGCTCGGACCCACAAGTGCAAGGTTACGACTCGGACGATTCGCCAGTGACTTGCCAAGACTATCAGTCCTTTTTACCTCAGCTTGTGCTTTCAGACGACTCGAAGGAATGCACTCGCTGGCAAGACTTTGGGTACATTTCCTGTGGTTGCCCCAGCCAGCGTGCCCCTCTTCCACATCAGACCGAGTGCCGCGTCCTGCCAGAGTCTTGCTCCCCCATTGATATGGACCACTCCTGCAAGCACGCATTGAGCATCATTGGGCGTGTGGAGAATGCATCTGAGTGTCTGTATGTCCAGCAGTTGTTTGATCTTTTGTGTTGCGGAGATTTGGATGCACGGGAAATTGTCGTCCCGAGCAATGACGGCAATGGCACCGTCATGACAGTTACGGTAGAAATTGTCTTTGATGAATTTCCGTCCGAGGTTGCATGGTCCATTCTGGACTCAGAGGCTCAGCGCATCGCTGCTTCTCCCGTGTTTGTCACGCCCGATGACTACAAAGTCAATTTCGATTTGGCTGCCGGTGAGTATGTCTTTGTCATTTTGGATGCTGTCGGTGACGGGATTATTGATGGGTCGTTCCTGCTCCGGGCCGGTGAGGAGGTACTGGTGGAAAACGTGCCCTACACGTACTACCAAGCCATCAATTTCACGGTGTCTGCGGAAGCCAATAACACTGTCGGAGTAGCCAATGATCCTGCTTCTACCAACACGACATCGGGGGCCCATGAGGACGAATCAAAGAGCCCTGCAGTTGCCCTTATTGGGGGCTGGTTGGTCGCGGCAATGGTGATGACAGTTTCTGTGATCAATTATTGAAGATGAATGAAGTTAGTTATAAGTTGTCTGTTGCTACATGGAAAGAATTCAAAAACCAGTGTATTCTGGGCTGGGCATTCTGTTAATATATCCCTGTCTAGATTGGTTTCTTCGTCGCTGCCACATCCATGGCGCTGGTCTACCTACACGTACGTATTGTGGAACAGAAGACTCTCAAGTTCTCGGCACGACAAAGCCTGGCCTAATCCTCCCACATTGGGACCTTCTGCCTCCTTAACTGTCGCAGACAACAACAACAACAACAACAACAACAAAGATAGGACCCAAACCACACCAGATGCTCTCCGAAACTCCAGCAAGAAACAGTCCCGAGCCGCCTCTAAAGTCTATCGAGAACGAACCAAGTTACAGCTCTCAGGGCGCGTCTTATGTCAAGGCATGTGGTATCTCTTTGCGTTCTTTGGGATCTGGTTATGGCCCGCACCGTCATCACCGTTTTCGAATCACTATATTGGATCCTGGTGTTGCTCGCCATTACATTGCCCGCACAAGGATTCCTCAATTAGATCATTTACATTCGACCACGCTTCCTCACAAGTTTCGTGAAAAGCATTCCGAGTGGGGATTCTGCTATACATTGTACCGGGCGCTCGCCAAGCCGTTTGTGGCCAGTCCTTGGTGTGCTCAATTCCTGCTGTGGTACGCAAGGACGGGAGGAAACGGGGTACACAACCACTGCATGGATTCACCACTACTCAGCAGGGCGGTTATGGATCGAGTATGATGTCCTTGGATGACCTGGACGGCGATAATGACCATCAGAAGGAGATCACCCAGGCACCGGGGGATTTGCCTAACGACCTAGATCCAGACTTCGAGGCGCCACCGACGGACGAGGGAGAGGGCGATGACGTGCTGCCGGGGGAGGGTGAGAAGTGCAGAGGATTCAAAGTCACGGCCACACACTAGCTAGCCAGGTATCAAGTGGATTGACGACGAATGGACGGATACATATACGTTCGTGTTGCACGTTTCTATATAAAAGTTTCGTTCATTTGTGGCATGCAACGGGACGTCTTGAAGTATCATTGTACCAGTACGTTGTATGCGGCTCATGCTCGTTGCTCGCCGACATCGAGGATATCGTCAGGGGGGAACAAGGCACCATCCTTGAAGAGCTGAAGGATGTTGCCTTCCACTTGTTCGATTCTACCGCGGAGGTACGAGATGGGTTCACCCGTCTTTTGGTCCACTCCAGATACTACTCGTTTTCGTTTCACCAAGAAGGTTCCGTCACGCTGATGAGGTGAAAGAGGCAAAAGACTTTGCTGATAGAGCCACTCGAGCCTTTGTTTTGTGGGCAATTTGACAATCTGCTTGGACCCGAGCACTCCGCATTTGAACACGGCGTCCGAAGTAGCATTGATGCCGCAGTCATAAGATCTCCACAAGATGAGAGAGATGGCTTGCTCTTTGGTGCCATACACACCTACTCTGCAGTCAAATGTGGGCAGAGATTGCAGGACTGCCATCGTGTCCACCTCCTTCTTACCGGCACACAACGCCATCAACTCATAGTTGAAGCGAGCCGTGACAGTGGCTGCCGCCAACGAGCAAAGCTTTTGGAGACGGCCATTGTACATGTGTGGTTGTCGTTCCCCGCGGACAATGGACGTGGGAGCCACCAAGACTGTCATTTCATCCGACTGAGTGTAGCCACAATGAGCCACAAATTTAGTCATGAGCCCCTCACAGCACGCCTTCATAATGGCAGCAAACTCTGGGGAGTGTCCTTTGCTAAAGACGCCCAGCTTTTGTAAGTGCCTTGTGAATTTGCTGAATCCAGTTCCATCACATCTCAAAGAGATCCACTTTTCACCTGGAATGTGATGAGTGTATTCTTGGTTGGGCTGTTCTGCCTTTTTGATGGCGTCTCCTAGCATGGTCCATTCTGGCTTTGCCACAAAAGGAGCCAGCGGATGCAGGTCAAAAGGCACACTGTCCCAGCGAGGAGGAACGCTCTCTTTTAGTTGCGTTTGGAGTCTAAGAGCGGCTTCCGCCATGGTAGGAGTTGTTTTCTTGCCATCGACTTTGTCGGTAGGTTCTTCGTTGCCGGTGTTGTTGTTCATGATGATCCTGGTATGTTGTCTTGTCGATCTTTTTATGCTGTGTGCTGCTCGATCGGGGAGAACCAAACCCAAACAACGAACGGCGAAGCGCCAAATGAGAAGAATGAGACACGCACGTCTCGAATATAGCGAAGTTGGGGCTGGGCACCACGCAGCAAAACCTCTGGCTATAGAGTGTCCAACCTATATTCGGCGCAGGATGTATGTTGGTCCAAGTTTTGTAAGAGAAGTAACTGTTGGCGTCCAATGTCTGCTCTTGCTGCTTTCTACCGTGGTCTGACTTTTGTCTTCGAACTCAGTTGGCTGGCTACCTGCGATGCATGGACATGATTGCATGGCAGAGCGGGCCAAAATCAATTCTTAGCACCGTATCGTACTGTACCGGTACTGTACGGAACAGCTGTGCCGTGTACCGTACACAGCCAGAATAGCCAGCTTGCTAGCTCTCTAGTCTAGAGTGTAGCAAGAAACGCTTGATGATGGCACCAACCGAGTGCATGGCATGGCTACAGATAGTGTGTCAAAAAGGTTCGTGCGCTTTTTACATTTGCTTAATTATCATAGCTGTACATTTACATTATAATTGACTGCTTGCTTGCTGGATCCCCGTATTCATTTCAAAATTGGGAGTTGGAAGTAAGTAAGATAGCTATGCTGAATGTGCATTTGACGTTTGTATGGTTGTCTATGTATTGCTGCAGTTTTGTACATTGATGATCATTCGTCGTTTGGGCATGAGCGAGGCAGCTGGTTTTTGTTGCAGATACGCCTTCCACTCTGGCCATTGTTGTCGTCTGACATGTTTGAGGGGTGTGAATCCTCTCTTGTCTTTGATGTATAGCAGATCGGGGGAATGTGTAATGAGCAAATCCATGAGTTGAAAATTGGGTTTGTGGGACCAGCAGGCATCGTGGAGAGGCGTTCGTCCGTAGTCGTCACAGACGTGGAGTGGAACGTGTGCTTCTTCAATGAGAAACTTGGCCACTTGCACAAGTCCCTTGCGACATGCCAGATGTAGAATGGATTCTCCAAATCGATTGCTGCATTTGAGTGGTCGTCCCGCAGCGTGGAACTGTTGCAAGACGGGAATGTTTTCGGTCCGTACAGCAGCCAGAATGTCGTGATCGTAGGCATCGATTTCGGCTTGTGTGGGTGGAAGGAAGAAGCCTTGGAGAGCCTCTGAATCGTAGGCAAGGATGGTTGGAGGTTGTTGTTTACATTGTGAAATGATCTTGTGTTGAATGAGAGTGTCTGGGTCTTGATCCGTGGGAACTCCCTGTCTGGCTAGCAGCATTCTGTCTGGAAGACTAGACATGATTCTCTGTACCTTTCTGGGTGTATGTTCATGCTGAATGGAAGCAGCGGAGATGGGCGCCATGCGGTACTTGGCACAAGAGCTGCTGCTTCGGCTGGTACAAGTAGTACTGGTGCCAGTGCTGGTATGACTGCTGGTGCTGCTTTCACTGGGGCGTCGACAACTGTTACTCACACTCCTGCTGGGAGTCAGGCGGTAGTTGGGAAGCATGGCTTTATCTTAATCTTAATATCAATCTTAATAGCAGTATTAGCATGGCTTGTTGGTGGGTATAATGATGGGTATATGGGTATATACCTCTGAACTTTGCAGACTTGGTTGGTTGGTTGGTTTCTTGTGAGTTCTGACTCTGGCTAGTTATTATGATGGTAGCTATTCTGCTGCTTGTGATTGTGATACATGTAGTGAGCAAGTAAGAAGACAAAGTAAGTGGTACTTGTATAGCAATAGCCTCCTCCTGATATCGTCGTTGTGTTGTTGTGATAGCATCTGATGGCCCCTTCCTACCTATCCATCCGATCCATCAATAGTGGCCATCTGCCGATCCCTTTTTGGAAGCCCATTTTGTGAGCTGGACCATTCTGAGCTCACGTTATGCAGTGCGTACCGAATGGCCCCACAAAGATACTTAACAGTTCGCGCGTGTTCGGACCACCAAGCTTTAACGACGGGACGTCACTGTGTGCCCCAAAGTATCAATGTGTGAATCGCGTCAATATAATACTTCATTTTGATTGGCTTAGAAACTGAGGTGGCAGCAATTTTATCTTGTGCAGCTCTTGCGATCGCTTTTCGTCGTTCCAATTTCTGCCACCTCAGGTCAAAAGTTTACAATGTTTACAAGAATTCAAAAGAATCTTACTCCCGTGTGATTGCAACTGGGATTCCCATTCCATCCTTTGACGTTGGTTGAGCTGTCTGGCCATGGCATCGCTGTTGGATATTATTGTTCAGGACATCAACCCTTCAACCGATGTTTGTGTCCAGGTTGCCGGGAATGCTGGATGGCGAATGCAAATTTTAAAAAATGAGGCCCATGACCACAGGCATACTGTAGTACCAGTCATGCATTTTAGCATACCTGAGGTTGGTTTGTGGAATGTTACTTCGATGCCAATCTACTACTGCAGAAACTTGAGCAAGCCAATTCTAAACACCATGAATCTGCCAGCAGGACGAAATAGTTAGTTTGGTTCCTAGGATTAATTGACAGTCGAACACACGCATCTCGTGTGATTGATCTACTACTGCAGAAACTTGAGCAAGCAAATCTTAAACACCATGAATCTGTGAAGCCAGCACGAAATACATGTAGTTAGTTTGTTGGTTCTTCCGAGGAGGAGTGACAGTCGAAGCATCTCGTGTGATTGTCGGCTCTGAGCGTAGCTAGAAGCCACCGTAGTACATGAATGTAGCTTGAGGAGAAAGAAGCCGCAAGGTTCCACTTGGAGCTGACTACCGCACCTGGTAGGATACTACTGGTATGTATACTAGTTCTTGGAACCAGGCAGCCCACATGTGGCTGGCTAGCTGAGGAGTTTTGAGGAGTGTTGCTCAGATGCCAATGACCTCTTGAGCAAGCAAACAAATCAGGAATATGATAGTAGACTACCGTAATTGTAGCAATCTGTAAAGCCAGCACGAAACAAATAGCTAGTTTGGTTCCGAGTTGGTGCTGGTGGCAGGCAGTCGACCTAACGCACCTCTCTTTCGTTCCTGTCGTGTCATGCATCGCATACCGGTAGATGCCACCGTATGGTGTTTTGAGAAGATAGAAGCAGCCCAAGATCCACCTTACTTGGAACTCCCTTCTGTAGGTACTTGGTAGGATAGCTCTTGGTATTGTCTATTCAGCAAGCCGAGAGGTCTCGCAGCATCCAAGTGGTGAAGTAGGAGTCCCCTTGGCAATGCATTGAATGCTGCAGAGCGTGGAAAATGAGTAAGCCAGAATAGATGCCTTGATACCCGTCTCATGTGGCGATGGCTCAGTCGAAAACAAAACGAGCATCCAATTTCAGCGATAGATTTGCTAAATCTTTGCTCTTGACTGATTATCGAAAGATTTAACAAGAGAGAGAACCAGTAGAAAAGGGCTTTTGCGCTCATTTTTCACAGCAATCAACCAAACGTCCTCAACAGTTCTTGTTGTGTCCCGGTGCAAAGTCCAAAAGGACCGCGACACGACGGTTGGGTTGTGGGAAAGGAGATGGTGGCGAATGATGCCTGGTTAGTACAAAGTCTTGTCATGTTGCCATTGACTGACTGATTGATACATACATGAATACTTGACCATGAGGAAGCAATTGCTGTCCATTTCAGCAGAAAGAGTGAGGAGTGCGCATGCTCCAAGATGGGGTAAGGCAAAGATGCTGGTGCAAGTGCTGGTGCACCTTGGGCTCATGGCCATGCTGGTGTTTGTCTGGTTTACCATTGCCTCAGTCGGTTCAGACAAGAGAATACACATCACTCTGAATAGAACTACTAGTACTGGTACTGGTAGTCGTAGTACTAGTAATAGTATTCGAAATAGACGAGTTCAGCTTCGACCCGGATTTCAAGTCCAACAACCGCAAAGGATACCAAATCAAGGAGATCAAGGTCAAGCTGAACCAGTTGAACAATCCAGTACTATTCCTGAGGATACTAGTAATGTGGATCAATGGATTCAGGTGAACTGCAGTTCTGATATTCAGGTGTTTACGTCCTTCTTGAATGTGACTCTCTTGCAAAAATGGTACAACGGTACTACATCTACAAGTACTAGTACTAGTACTAATACTACAAGAAGTAAGAGTAGCAAGAGTATACCGGTACAGAGCCCCTTGTCAGACCAAGCTCACACCCATGCCAGTGTATTGGAGTCTACTCTTCAAACCATCTACAATGCTCTCAGTGTTCAGCAGTGTGATTCTTACTTCAGACAAGTCCTCAATGTCTCCATGTTGGGAACCAATCAAGTCCATACCAGTAGTACACATCAAGTCAATGCAACCAGAACTGTGGTGGGAGGACCTGGTGGCTTTGGTATCCTCAGCAACAATACAAGAGAAAATACACAAGCCAACAACAACAACAGCAGTAACCTTCCTGTGAGTACTGCCAACTCGGCTCTCTTTCAAGTCACCGGAGTTTGCAGAGGTTGTCGTGTCACACCCACGGGATCCTTTAACCTCTTTGACGATGGCTTTCGGCTTGCACTGGGACTCTTCCCCTTTCTAGACAATAATGCCACAACAAACGCTACAAACCACACACTCTTCACGCCCGGTCAGTGCTTTTGTAAAGTTCCTTCATCACAATCTACACTACAAATACACGAAGACAACAACCAGCATAACCAAACACTCCTAAACCTGGTCAATCAACAACTCGTACAAACAACCATAACACCCGCACCCACGATGGCACCGGTCCATCATGTACGGCCAACCCACAGTGGAGACTCGGAAACGCAAGGATTCACGGGTGGCATTCATTTGGGCTCACTCGTAGAGACCACGCATGCACAAGTACAGGAAGAAACGCAAATGCCATCGTTCATGCCCACTCAAGTACCTACCAGTCCTCCGTCCACCGACAGCGGCGGAAGCCCCGACTTTTGGTTCAATCTGTTTCCTGCCGATTTGATGGTCGAAAACCAAGAAGAATCCATACCCAACCAACCAACGCAGCCCACGAATCATCTTCCGCCGACTACCCAGAGTCCGTTCTACACGACGAGTCCGTTCTATGACAGAATAACCGACGCTCCTGCCTCCTCTTCCTCGTCGGTAGTAGAAGAAGACAATACCATCCTTGGCTTTGGTCCTCAAAGACCCCTGGTGGGAGGAGCGAGCAATCTAGAACAAGATGTCACCACGCCAGCACCGACCGGTCCGTTTCGATTTCAGCAACTCCCGTTTCAAGGCAACAATCCGAGGCCCACGGAAAGCAGCAGCAACAACGTCGACAATGACGGCAGTCCGAATGATTCGGCATTGTTGCCGTTTCGTCTTCCCAATAGAGGAGACGCCGTGTTTGTGGGAGATGCATCGTCGTCATCATCCGCGACACCAAGTCCTGCCGCTACGCTCCCCCCAACCATGCAAGTTTCGGTTGTCGAAACAACCATAGACGACGTAGAGGGTGAGGAGGAGGAGGATGTTGCCATGGGTGCATCACCGTCGCCTACGATAACGAATTCTTATGCCATGGCACCGGATGGGGGTTGGCCGAGATGATGATGACATAATAAGGCACATGAAGTGGGCACTGAACGTTTCGGGTAAAGTAGACAGGGGGGTGAATTAGTACCGGTACAGTACCGTAGTATTAGTAGTTCTATCGAGAGTAATTTTAGTGTATAGTTTTGGAATGATATCCATCATCCATCCCACCGTACTCATAGCTTATAGTCTAGTCTGCATCCTCTCCTTACTTTGAAGTGTTTGGGGCGGGGAGCAATCATACATGTCAGCCCGAGAGGTCGCAGCTTACTGCTATGACATAGGTAGGTTGATCAGTTGTCTTTGCAGCCTTGCTACCTCCTACCGTATATATGCCGGTGACGCACGATTTAGCGTCCACGCTCGGGAATTCCCCGCTTTTTTCGTGCTTAAACGACGAAACAAAACAAGCCTTGCTGGTGCAGTACACTAGCTAGCTAGTAGCATCACTCGGCCATGGATGAATGAAGCAGACGGAGGAGCTCGGAACATCAGACAGATCAATCAAGAGAACGAGAAGCCAAGCCAAGAGACAATACTAGCTTGCTTGTACACAGAGTAGTAAGAGCGTTGATTCATTCATCAATAATACAGTAAGAGAAGAGAAAGAAAAAAGATTTGACAATGGCAGCAGCAGCGGCAGGACCTCCACAAACGTTTCCCTATGACTATCTGTTCAAGGGTAAGCTAGTCTAGTACATGTAACATGTACTGGAAGAGACAATGTCATCCAACTAACGCCGCCCTCTCTTTTACTCGCCTCGCTGCTGCTTCAGTGCTGATCATTGGAGATGCTTCGGTTGGAAAGGTACGCAATCAAATCCGTGTTATTTAGTGCCCCTCTTTAAATTGTGTGACTGAATGTTTTACACTTTGTTTTAAATTCCACGGTAAACCATAGTCATCCATGTTACTACGGTTCACGGACGACTCGTTTGATGAGCACATTCAGAGCACCATTGGAGTGGACTTTAAAGTCAAGCACATGGACGTCAGTGGCAAACGCATCAAGCTTACGATTTGGGATACGGCAGGCCAAGAACGATTTCGGACTCTGACGTCTAGCTACTATCGAGGCGCCCACGGCGTGGTCTTGGTGTACGACGTGACCCGCACGGACAGTTTTGAAAACTTGGAGCAGTGGCTGAAAGAAGTTCAGCTCTATTCGCCCAATGGAGGAGAAAATGTCGTCAAATTGCTCGTTGGAAACAAAATTGATCTAGAACGAACCGTACCTCGAGAACAAGCCGAAGCTTGGGCTCGCTCTCAAGGAATGCTCTTTCTAGAAGCATCTGCCAAAACCAAGCTAGGTATCCGACAGGTATTCATGGAAGTCGTACAGAAAATTGTCGAGAATCCGGAACTGCTAGCCAATGCGGTCCCAGGGAAACCCAAAACTACCACACAATTGCAACCGCAACATCATCAACATGGGGGACACAGTGGCAGCATGTACGATGATGACGATGGAGGATGTTGCTAAGTTATCCACCAACCAACCACAGCACCTACTACAGCAATATCTATCCAACCACCAACTAGAACCGTTGTACGTGATGGCCCACTGCAACAACAAAAACTATGAAGCCGAGTCAAACAAAAACAACCGCAACGACAACGAACCAAAAGGATGTAAGACAGTACTATAGCAATAGTGCAACAATCCATGAACCAACAGTTCTATTTGATTATCATTCACTCTTCATTCATTCATTCAATCAATCCACGCTACTGTACACTGTAGTCATTCATTCATTCATTCAGGAGGTTCATTTATTTCTCGGTTGTGTGCATGGAATGGAAGGACACAGTTTCACTAGTCTACTAAACGTAGATTTGTACCGAAACCCACGGAATCCAATCACCGGCTGCGCCATGCCTCCTTCTCGTATCGTACAATAGATCACTGTCGTTATGTTATTTGTAGCTGCACAGGTCGTGGTCGACAGACACGCGGATTAGATTAGCTCAAGACGTTGCACTGCATTGGACCGAACGAGCCGTACCGTAGTGTTCAAAATCGTGGTACGGTATCTTCAGCCCAGGCAGAAGCCGAACGATGGAATCCATTTATTTCTCGGTGGCATGCTCGGGCGGTACGGTACGACTGTACGCACAAGATTGAATCAAATACATCTAGCTAGCTAGCAACAGTCGTCGCTGGATGCTATGCTTTGCTTCCGATTCCGTGCCGATATCAATAGTCTATCGTGTTCACAAGAAGGATAGCTACAAAACGACTTGGCTACATACCGGGAGGGGGGCCAACCACCAGCAGTGCATTTGACATTCGCGCAATCGATTCAATTCATCCTCAGCTTAAATTTAGCTATGGTAGGTACTCCCAATGTCAATGTGAGAAAAAGTCTATTACGATACAGTACCAAAAACTCGAGAAGAAATTACATGGAAAGACGTTTCACGATCGACAGCCAAACGTAAACATCCAGCTCTAGAGGCAGCATGCGTATTGATGTGTCATGCTGCTTGCTTGCTACTAAATAGCCGGCTTCAAAACCTCAACCCAATGCCAGCAGAGGCATCCAAGATAACAGCATCAGTAGCACTCTCAAGTTTGTCGTGGTACTTTGTAGTGTTGATAATGAGCCGCTGCTGTGGGAAGAAGATGCATACGTGTCTGGTGGTTGCTCTTGCTCCTTGTTTTCGACATCGTTGGATCCATCTTTTCCCCAAATATGGTTGGTACTGCTACTGTCGTCACCATCGCCGCCGGGTTCTTTGCTGCCGTCCCGGGCGACTTCGGCCACATCGTCCGTCACGGTGCTACTGTTAGTGTCGTCGTCCAACTCGGCTAGATCGTCCAACTGCAATAGATCGGACATGTTGAGTCCTTGGAATAGTCCTCGTTTTTCTCGTAAATTGTCGAATTTGACATTCATGGCATCGACGCATTCTTGAACACCGGGTGCCCGAGGTTCCGTTGGCAGAGCTCCTTCGACGCATTGACAATCGGAATTGGAAGTGTGTTCCGAACCCAATTCTCGATGTGTCACGGAAGTAATTGTAGTCAGTGTGGTTTCCAGGCGGACATTGTATTGCGCGTCTCCAAGGGTGACAAGATGGCGTTGTCGTCGACGAAAAGAATCGTCGTAGAGTTCAAAGGCACCCGTTCGCGTGACGGGGCATGCCTGGTCTCACCAACAAACAAAAACATAAGCAGAGGTTAAAGAGATGATAGATGGATGGGTATCAAGCACACATCATACGGTGCAATAGATCTGACTTACCCTACAAGTCCCAGTGATTTCATAGGTAACATCAACTCCACCTCCCAATCTGGACGCATTGACATCGAGTGGTGCGTCGGTAGGTCGAGCCTGTAGTAGTCTCTGGTTGGAATCGCCGTCATCAGTAGTACTACCGGTAGTAGCAGAGGTAGCATTGGGTAGCATGAGTTCGTCTCCTAGATCATTTGTCATTTTGATAAATGTCAGATTGGCAATTCTTCGAAAGTAAGCGTCGCAGTTGGACTCCGTAAGTCCATTGTAGATTCGTTGAAACTCGACATTCAACGCCAAGCGTTCTTCCATTTCCAGAAATTCGGAACGACCTTCCAGTACCATCACGGTCAACGCCGTAAAGATCGTCTGAGTCGAAGGACAAGTCACGTCCACCAAAGCAGACGTATTCGTATAGTTAAAGGGACTCGTATATTCCACTCCTTGACAACCAGAGATATAGAACATCAAAAACACAGATACTGGTAGCCACAAACCACAGCTTGAAACTCCCACGTGAAATCTCATCTTGCTTTCTTGTTTTTCTTGCTTTTATCTCTTCAGTCTTCAGTCTGCTCAATAGCTATGAATAAAACTAGCTTAGCCCAGGTTCACTCGGAAGATAGATGAGACCTACCAGCGATGTATGATAACGCAATGGGAATGAATAGGATGGAATAGAATTAGAAGATGAGGTTCAAATAAATGTGAAAGTGAGGAGGGCTTGCCACTTGCCAGCCATCACTATCATCTCACTATCATGCAAGACCCGTGATGTTTGTTGGCTTCGGCGGGTCACTTTTGCTTCCCACCACGTATGCACATACCTGTACCGAGCACGTCAGACTTGCATCCAACTGAGCAAAATTTCAAACAGACTTATAAACTATGAAAAGCAATAAATGTTAAATCTATTTGAACTTCACATTCTCATTCACTATTGCTGTCATACTCCGCTTGCATAAATAAATGCGAAGCTAAACAGTTCTAACAGACCCAGTGAGAGGTCACGCTCAGAGTGCTCTTGTGCAAATCAACTCCCGCAGCAAGGCGACGGTTCCAAAGCCACTGCATGAAGCCAAGGAAGCCCAAGAGCTGTCCGCTGCTTGGATGGAGACTAAACCCAACTATTATACAGTACGGTACCTCCATGGTACATGTACCGGTAAGTGGCGGTACGGTACAGAAGTGGTACGTGGGGTACATACAGTAACATGTTCGCACCTTTTGTGCATGTGCGAGGTTGGCGCTGCTACGGTACCGGTACCGTAGCTGCCGAATGCATTGCTTGAAGCATTCAAGCCTCGGCTGCCTGGTTGCTTCTACGGTACCAGCTACCGTTGCTACTACAGACAGTGGTTGCAGTTATGGCTTCAACCGGGGCGCAAGAAAAAGAAGAAATGAAGCTGGATGGAAGACGGACGTCGCTTTCTCGCTCATGTCTTGAAGGCAGGATGCAATCGATCAGATTCTCTCTCGAGCGAAGGCCAAGGTTTTCACGTTGCTCCTTTTCAGAGCTTCCTTCTCGAAAACACGCCCAACTTGAATAGAAAAAGAAGCACAAAGAAAACAACAGCGAAAGTAGTAATGGTAATCGCCCGTGTCTACCTGCCGTACCACATCTTTTTCGTCATTTCACCTGGTGGCTTCAACAGAAGCAATGCTTGCCGCAGCAGCCATCCAGCGAATAGTCATCCAACAGCCAACAGAAGCAACAACAGGAAGATTAGCTGTTGAAGTTGGCTGTTGATCAAAGAAGCGGTCGTCGACCAGTCATGGACAAGCAATGCTGTAGAGAATGCAAAGGAAGAATGGGCGAAGTGCTGTAGAGGCATGTCGCTATGCTTACAATCATGCGTTGCATGTCCAGCCAGAGAATCCTGCTGGGGAAAAGATGCAAGCTGTGGAACGGTCATTTGCAACTACTCCAGTAGTTGTGCACGCTGTAGTTCTCTCAAGTGCTCTTGTAGAGGCATGCTTGCTTCTGCTGTCAGTTGCGTACCGGTACAACATTGCTGCAACCAAGAAGAATTGCTTATGGAACGGCCGCTCTTTATACAGTGATAGTACTGAGGAGTCTTCCTGCATGGATGCACCGCAATCGAAGAAGAAAGACCGCAACCAGAGCATCTTTCTAGAACGGGAGCATCTTTCTAGAGAAAAAGTCCTTGGCTGCCAGTCTTCTTCCTGACTGGTCGTGGCTGCTCTCTCCGGTGATGGAGGATGTCCGCAGTAATCATCGTCTTCTTTGCTTATCCAAACAGGCAGCCACACTCTTGCAGCCCAATTCGCCCCAAGCAAAAGCAACTGAGTATCTGAGTCGAGTGTTAAGCTCCAGCCAAGAGTCATTGTGATTCTTAGCAGCAACCCCTCCCTCTAGTACATGGTGGGAGGCAATACATGCATGCAGTAGCAGAGTAGCAGTAGCAGTAGCAGTAGCCAATGCCCACAGCCGTACAAGAGCAAGTGTGTGGTGAGGACAGGAAAACTTTTCATCTGCCATGGACGGAAAGCGACGACAAGCCAACTCTGACGTGACCTTGAAGGTAGGTAGAAAGAACTAAGTTTTGTGGGAGAGCTATAGCCTTGCAATAACTTGAAGGAGAGAAAGCTATCCAAGATTATCCTTGGCGGCATCACAAACTTGGTGATGTTTTGGCAACGACCAGTTATTTCCGAAACAGCTAGCGGCAGGTTGGCCGCTGGGGCATGGATGCTATAGTGTGCTCGGAATGACTCGACTCGTCGCTCCGCTATTCTACTATTCTAGCTAGCTCCAGTAGTCTAGCTACCGGAAGTAGCTCGCTAGATTGATACAAGCAACCAGGTTGTAAAAGCTCTCCAATAAGTTGTTACGGTCGATAGAAAAGTGAGTATTGATTGGTCATTACCATTAAAATTTTCGAATGTTCACGGGACGCTGCTTCTTTCCGAAAGAAACTATTACGCATTGCTTTCATCCCTACATCCCTACCCTGACCATCATCAAGAAACTATAGACCTCCTAGCTAGCCAGTAGTAGATCAAAAGTGAAGTAACCAACACTCTCCTACTGTGACACCGGAGAGCAAAGAATCCTGCTTTTATGAAAAGAACTCACCAAGCAAGTAAGTTGCCTGAAAGTACTAGCTAGTAGAGGAGTAATCAAGCAAGGGAGCAAGGGAGTGAGCACGAAAACCGATTAGTGAAAGAAATGAGTCGAGTCAGCTACTGAGGTAGATCTAGCTATCTAGCTAGTAGTAGATAGCGCAAACCCCTTGTACACCAGGTTCCAACTTTCGGCAATCCTGGGCCCGCTAACCGGTTTTTTCGGTTACCGGTTATTTGCCATTTGGTTACCGGTTGAATGATTTGGTTACTCAACCGGTAACCGGTAACCGGTACCCTAGCAGAACTGGTTACTCAACCAGTAACCAGTAACCAGTACCCCGTCGACTGGTTACCGAACCGGTTACCGAATCGGTTACTCAAATTGCCCTTTTGGTTACCGAATCGGTTACTCAAATTGCCATTTGGTTACCGGTTGTTTGATTTGGTTACTCAACCAGTAACCGGTAACCGGTACCCTAGCAGAACTGGTTACTCAACCAGTAACCAGTAACCGGTACCCTAGCAAAACTGGTTACTGGTTGAGTAACCAGTAACCGGTACCCAACCAAACGGTTAGCGAACCCTGCTGTGCACTGTGAAGCAGTGAAGCAAACTCTGGAATCATTCAATCATCTATCTCATTGTTAGAGCATGCAGATCGCTTCCTCCAGCGACAACGTTGACCACCACAAGATAGCTACAAACCTGTAGCTACCTGAACTTCACAAACAACAAATAAAACTTGTTGTGGTGCTTACCGGTTAGACATCGTACCGCTAGCTAGCCGTGGGGAAGCAAACTGGGGGTACCGTTTGATGCAAGAGCGAAGATCGTTCATCAGATTCTGAAAAGATTCGGGCCATTGGGTCTTAGAGGCATTGGCACTCCTCATGTCAGTCGCGAAGCATGATTGATTGCCAATCCCAGTTGGAACGAACGGGGAAGAAGGCATAAAGACAGATTGGACCAATTGATAGTGTGGGTGAACACAGCTGAACTGTTTTGGTCAAAATGCGAAGAGCATCAAACCATCTGAGCCAGACATTCTCCTGAAACCAAAGAATAATTGTCTATTCGTGGACGGCCACGGTATCATCGTCCAGTGAGCTCCAAAGGCAACAATCTGCATACCAGTGACAATTGGCTTTTAAGTAAAGCAGCTCTGATGTAGTATTTATTTACCCGCATATCTAGGCTTTTCATCCTGGTGAGCCCCTCTGATTCTGAAATCCGTGGAACCCGTGCGTATTGGTTTGGTGCGTCTTCGGGCATTCTTCAATTGTAATAGTCATTTCTCGGAAACTGCTGAGTAGCTTTGTTTTCCGGACAAAGTCGCAGTGGCATTGGAAGGTAATTCAATGTGTTCCACTGCTTCTTGGTGAGTGACGTTTGAGCTTCTTCAAAAAGTCATTCACCATTGAAAGTATTAATTCTACAGTCACTATGACATGTCCAGTGGGTTTTGCAGCGAGAAAGGAAGGGCACGCTATTATACAGCTGCTCTAAAATCCTTGGCTTCCCAACATCGGAAATTTGCACAGACACTCACTCTCATAAAATATTTTCTCCAGCCATCCTGCTTTCAATCGCTTCAATCATAGAACACTCTTCACAGCTCACACAGATACATCCACCCATCACTACTAGTACACCAAGCTAGCTCAATGACAAGCATGCCGTCCTCTACCGACGCCAGTACGAACTCGATGTTTGAAGATGAGCACGAGAATGAAGGCGCACTAGTAGAAGAGCACGAAGGCCGCTCTACTCATTCCGACGTTGATATGGAAGAGTCGACAACGTCCTTTTTGAGTCGCCGCTCCAAGAAATCCTCGCAAGAGAACACGAGCGAATCTAGCACTCTCGTCAAGCAAGAGACGATTCTAGTGCAGCGCACCAAGATGCTAGTCATCCTCATCTTGTGCTTGGCCGCTTGCGCTGTTGGTGTTGCCACTTACCTCTTCACCACGGCTAGTGAGCAGTGTGATTTCGAGTCAAAGGTGCGTCCAAACTATATATTCCCGCTTTGTTGGCTTACACACCTACCTACATGTACTAGTATTTATACTCACTCATTGCTTCTTCTGACTGCATATCTCTATATATATTATCTAGTTCCACGACTTTTCGGTCGAGATTGCCGACCTGGTCCACCACGAAGCCAGGAATGTGCAGCTCACCGTACACGCCTTTGCTACCACGGTCACTTCCTACGCCATTTCCACCCGAGCCACCTGGCCGTTTGTCAGTGTTCCCCACTTTGAAGTACGAGGCTTGGAGATGAACAACCTGTCCAACTCGTTGCTCATGGGATTCTCGCCCTATGTCACGGAAGACGTGCGCTTCCGATGGGAACTCTACGCAAACTACATGCAAACTTGGGTCCAAGAAGGCGTCGACTTTAACCTCGACCTGCACAAGGACTATCTAAACGAAAACGGAACCGTTGTTGTTCCTCCCATCTTTCCTCAGATCTACAAGCACGGTGTCACTAATACAACACGAGTTCCTGTCGACGCTGGAGTTCCAACAGTGCCGCCCAACAAGACATATCTTCCCGTGTGGCAAATGGCACCGGCACCACACGATCCCACCGTCATTCACTATGACCTCCTCGAGAATGAAGTCTTTGAACGTGTCGAGCACGGAATGCACGGCATTAACCAGGCCGTATTGTCTGAAGCCACCGACTTGGAATGGCTCTACGGTGGCTCCATTCGAGACGATCCCACTCATCCACACAGTTTCCTACTCCAACCCGTCTATGAGGGATTCGAAAACCTTACCGAGTCGGCCATGCTAGGTGTCATTGTGGCCGTCATTGGATGGGACCACATGTTTCGAAACCTATTGCCGCCAGAAGCTCATGGCATTATTGTGGTCATGAAGGATACCTGCGGGGACATGTTCAGTTATCAGATCGATGGCGCCGATGCCATCTTTTTGGGTCATGGAGACCACCACGAAACAAAGTACTCGCATCTAGAAGAATCCACTCCGTTTGATGCCCTCCACAAACTAGAAGTCTCCGAAACGCACGAACACTGCGAATACGACCTCCATATCTTCCCCTCCCAAGAACTCGAAGACGATTATCGAACCAGCAAGCCCATCATTTACACCATTGTGGTCATGTCCGTCTTTTTTACCACCGTCCTCGTGTTTGTGCTCTACGATTGGCTCGTCAAGCTGCGACAAGAAAAGGTCATGCTGGCTGCCAAAAAGAGCAATGCCGTCGTGGCATCCCTCTTTCCCAAGAATGTACGAGATCGCATCATGGCCGATGTCGAAGAACAGATTGCGGCGGGAGAAAAACCCGGCAAGAAGAATCCGCTCATGTTTGGTGCCGTCGCCAAGCATGAACTCAAGCACTTTTTGGATGACGGAATTGCCAATGCCGATGGTGTCCCCTTTGATACCAAGCCCATTGCTGATTTGTTTCCCAACACGACCATTATGTTTGCCGATATCGTGGGGTTCACGGCGTGGTCGTCGGTCCGCGAACCTTCCCAGGTGTTTTCCTTGTTGGAGACTCTCTATCATGCCTTTGACGAGATTGCAAAGCGCAGAAGGGTGTTCAAAGTTGAAACGGTAAGCAAAAGGCTCCGGAAGCTTCGTTCTTGTGGGTCCTGTGTTCAATGTGGTTGTCTCACGACGTGCTCTTTCTTCCTGCTCTCACTCTTTAGATTGGAGATTGGTAAGAGGCCAAAAAGGGGTCGTGTGGCATCAATCATTCTACGCACTCCCTCCCTTCTTACACGTACCATTGCTTCCTCTCCTGTGCGCAGTTATGTCGCCGTCGCCGGGCTTCCAGAGCCGAGAAAGGATCATGGTAAGTTCGGCAAGACACAGTTCAGATCCAAAGATTGACATTATTTCGTTGGCTCATCTTGCTCAATTGGATCTTTGATCGCAGCTACTGTCATGGCTAGATTCGCGAGGGATTGTTTGAATGCGATCAACGACCTCACCAAGAGGCTTGAGATAACCTTGGGACCAGACACAGGTGATTTATCGATGCGTGTGGGTCTCCACAGTGGGCCCGTTACGGCGGGGGTCCTTCGTGGAGACAAGAGTCGCTTCCAGTTGTTTGGAGATACAGGTACGTGATCACCGTTGCAGCGGGTGGAAACTGTATTCTTTCTTTCATTGCTCACTCTGATGTGTTTCTTTGGCGATGTAGTCAACACGGCAGCAAGGATGGAATCAAATGGTACGAGAAACCGCATTCACATTTCTTCCGAGACTGCGGAACTCCTCAAGGCTGGAGGCAAATTTCACTGGTTGGTGAAGCGCACCGACAAGATTGTTGCCAAGGGCAAGGGTAAGTTCGAGAGGTGGGATTGGAGCGTCCTCTTGTCTCGCAACCATTACCTTATCGTTCAACTCGTGCACTGGTTGATTCTTCACAGGCGAGATGGAGACGTACTGGTTAGAAATGAAACAGCAGTCATCCGGGTCCGCTCACAGTGGAAGAAGCGGTCGCAGTTCATCCTCAACTCAGAGCGGTAATACCGACGTGGGCGCTAGAGTTGCTTCCGTGGGTCAAAAGGCCGTCGCAGCGCAACCCATCGAAATTGATGATCCTGTGATCCCAGCCAAGATCAAGCGTCTCGTCAAGTGGAACGCTGATGTTCTGTTGAGGATTCTGAAACAGGTTGTGGCCCGACGTGAGGCTTTGGAACAGCTCAAGTTGGATGACAGTGATCCCACAGCCAGCTCCGAGATGATGAACAGAAGTATGAATAGAAGCTCTGCGGATGTCATGAATAGAAGTTCTGCGGATGCCTTGCGCTCATCTGTCCGTGGTGAAACAGTGATTGATGAAGTGGTTGAAATCCTTGAATTGCCCAAGTTCAACGCCAAGGCGGCCAAGATTCAGAAAGACCCCAAGCAACTCGAACTGGATCCTAAGGTTGTGCAACAGCTTCATGACTACATCACTGTCATTGCAAGCATGTACCGCGTGGATGTTCCGTTCCACAACTTTGAGGTGAGCCGTCGTACCGAAGAGTTCCCCAGCGGTATCAAGGCCACTTGACGTGTATTCTAACTTATCTTGCTGTTACCCGCATCCTCTTACCCTCCACAGCATGCTTCGCACGTCACGATGAGCGGTAAGTCAAGGACATTGTTGGTGCGGAAACGTTCATACCAACGTATCTCACATCTACTCCCTTTCTATCACTCTGCAGTCGTCAAGCTTCTCAGTAGGATTGTTGCACCTGATGACGTCCTTGAAAACGAAAAGGAAGCGCACGAGATTCACTCGGAGCTTCATGAGTGAGTTCTTATCGTATCCTGTCCCTGCCTATGCTTTCTGCGTTTGAGGAATCCCTGACACTTAACGTTCGCATTCACTTTCTCCACCGCAGCCATACTTACGGAATCACAAGCGATCCTCTTACCCAGTTTGCAGTGGTTCTTTCTGCGCTTATCCATGATGTCGGTGAGTTCCAAGACAGTGCTTTTGCCTGTTGGAGATTGCTGGGGTTTTCCGTCACCATGCACCACCAACTGACCTCCTCTTTTTCTTGCAACAGACCACACTGGTGCTCCCAATTCACAGCTCATCAAGGAAGGGGCAAGTATTGCTTCCATCTACAAGGGCAAGAGCGTAGCAGAGCAGAACTCGTTAGATCTCGCGTGGAGTTTGCTGATGGACGACAGCTTCGTCGACCTCCGAAACGCCATCTACAAGACCGACAGTGAACTCCAACGCTTTCGTCAGCTCCTTGTCAACATTGTGCTTGCCACTGACATTGTGGATAAAGATCTCAAATCACTCCGGAATCGTCGCTGGGAAAAGGCCTTCCAGGAAGGCGGACCCAATCTTATCGATCTCTCCAGCCAAGATGCCACCAACAGGAAAGCCACCATTATCCTGGAGCACCTTATTCAAGCTTCCGACATCGCTCATACAGTAAGTCGAATGGAATCGCAAATCCCGTGGAGGACCAGCGCATCCTTCTTTGCTGCTTTTATTAACCATGTCGTTTTCCCGCTCTCTCTGCAGATGCAACATTGGCACATTTATCGCAAATGGAATGAACTCTTCTTCAAAGAGAACCTCCTTGCCTACCGCGCTGGTCGTGCCTCTTCTGATCCTTGCGAGTATTGGTACAAGGGAGAGATTGGATTTTTTGATTTCTATATCATCCCTCTTGCTAAGAAGTTGAAGGAATGTGGTGTCTTTGGTGTCTCCTGTGATGAATATCTCAACTATGCGCTCACCAACAGAAAGGAATGGGCAGATCGCGGGGAAGAGGCTGTAGCTGAGATGAAGGAGAAGTACGCAGATCTGATGCCTGAAGAAGAAAAGGATATTCATCGCATCGAAGAGGAGTAGGCAGTAACTCGGCTTCTCCCAGCTAGGGTTTTGCGCTTGGCATCTTCCACAGACTGATACTGCTTCCAAAGGGACGGGATGCCCACTTGTTGACCGAGAGGGGGTCGACGACGAGGGCAGGGACGGAAGTGGCATCGATATTTTTACAATAACCATATTTTTACATAGTACATTATTCATGTTTTCCTAGCGAGTCCGAGTGACAGTTTGCTGATCATTTGACTGCGAAGCTGGCCTTAGTCGATGTATATCTTCCGCGGAGCAACTCTCGCAAGTTTCTAAAAGCGTCGTCTATTTTAGTTGTATTCTTTGAAAGTGAGAGTATGAATTGCACGGTGATGGACAGCAAGCCTTCCGAAAGAACGAAAGAATGCATAGGATTAAGTATTCGTATGCATTGGGGATTGCAAGTAAGTGGTTGCTCACTCGCTTCTAGCCTGCTGAACTTGTTGTGCTTGGCAAGCTGTGACAACGACTGTGCTGACAATATCCTCCACCGTGCAGCCTCTGCTCAGATCATTCACAGCTGTAGTGGAAAAGACGTGACAAAGATTAGAAACTCCCAAGAAGCAAGGCATCTCACGGCACGCAGAACCATCGTCTTCGTTCAACTTACGTTTCTTGAGCCCTTGTAATACTGGTCCGATGCAAACAGCACCCACGGTTTCACGTTGGATGCTCTTGTAGCATGTGTTTCCAGTGTTGAGATCTGGGAAGATAAAGACGGTCGCTTGCCCCGCCACAGTCGAGTTTGGCATCTTGGAGGCAGCCACATCTGGGTCAACCGCAGCGTCGTATTGGATGGGGCCTTCGATTAGGATATCTGGTCGGCGTTCCCGGGCAAGGCGGGTGGCTTCCCTGACCTTTTCTACCTCGCAGCCCTTTCCAGAGTCCCCAGAAGAATACGAGAGCATGGCAACTCTGGCGTCAATACCAAAATGTTGCGCTGTTTCGGCGGATGCAATGGCGATATCTGCGAGCTCTGGTGCCGTCGGGTTTGGGTTGACTGCACAGTCTCCATACACCAAAACGTGATGATCAAGACACATGAGAAAGACCGAGCTGACGAGGTTGACTCCGGGGTTGGTCTTGATGATTTGCAACGCAGGTCTTATCGTTTGTCTGGTGGTATGCTGAGCTCCACTCACCAGCCCATCCGCATCGCCACAATGAACCATCATGGTTCCGAAGGTCGTTGAATCCATCACCACATCTCGTGCTTCGGCAACGTTGGGCACGGTTCCTTTATGTTTTCTCAATTGGTAGTATACCTCAGCATACTTGTTGAGGAGTTCAGTACTGGAGCATGGATCAATGATGGACAGAGCCTTGCTGTCAAGGTTGACTCCAAGTTCTGTGGCCGATTTGAGGATTTCCTCGGGTCTGCCCAACAAGGTGAGCTTGGCAATCTTCCTAGTCACCAACTGTGCTGCCGCCTTGATGATACGAGGATCTGTTCCTTCCGGCAAGACGATGTGCTTGATTGTTTCTCTTGCCTGCGAGACCAAGTCGTATGAGAACATTTTGGGCGTCAGAGTGCGGCGCAAAGCTCGACCGTGGCTTTCGGGAAGGGAAAGGCCAAGGATACGCTGAACCAGTCGATCAGTGTGGGGAACATGGCGTGCAAACCCTTGAGTACTGAGTGAAATCTTTTCACGATCGCAGGAGCGGAGGCTTGGTTTCAGAGTGGAGCATTTTGACGCTGCAGTGAATGAATCTGTTTCCAAATAAATGATGGGCAAAGAGTTCAAAACGCCGTCCAATAAGAGCTCAATCGATGGGTCTGGTCTCTCTCCTCCTGTTAGGACTATACCCGACAAACGAGGGTAGTTTGTCGACTCTGCAGTGTGATATGGAGAGAATGAAAGTGAGTCAAAAGCAAGGGAACAGCTAGGGTCAGGCGCACTTGACAGACTTACGGTGTGCCTGCATGGCTCCGACAATGATATCACCGCGATCTCCGCTTGTGACAACAAGGCAACCATCCTTGCGGATCCAATTGAGAACGTGCTGCAGCTGCATTGTTCCCAGGATAGTAGAGCTGACCTTGTTGTCGAGGTACTGTTCGCCATAAAGGACTTCTCCGTTGAGAGCCTCCACAACGTCGTAAACGCGAGGTGTCATCAATTTCTCCTCGTAGGGGATGACAGTGTTGATGTATCCTTTTTGCTTGTATCTGGCGTCAAGCTCTCGAGTCAGGGGATACACATTGCTGTGATCAGCCTTGTTCAGAACAATGCCCACAATATCAGCACCGTAGGCCTCAAAACCATCGATGGCAATCTGGATTGTCTCCATGGTCTCCGATACCGATCGATCTTGTGCACTGCCTACAATCATGATGGAACATGCTAGGTTCTTTGCCATTTCCAAACTCAGATTGAACTCCACAGCGGATCCATGGCGACCCTCACAAAGCACAAAATCGCACCTCGCCTCCAATGCTTTGTACCTGGCGATTACGACTTCAATCACTTCATTCATACGGTGCTCTCCTAGTAGCTTGCTGGCTTGATCAGATCTCATTCCATAGCTCTCTTCAAAAGTCTGATTGAGCTTGAAGTGCTCGAGTATCAGTTGCGTGTCTTCGTCCACTTGAGTGCCTCGACCAATGATGGGACGGAAAAAGCCAATCTTGGCAGTTCCCTGGGCCCTGGCTAGGACTAGATCCAGGACACCTAAGCAAGCCAGGGCTTTTCCAGATCCAGGCTCTATTGAGTGAATGTAGAGTGATGTTGCCTTTTGATGGGGAGACGGAGATCTCTGTGCAACTCGCATACTTCGCGAAACCCGGGTGGTGGGGTTGACATTGGCCGTGCTGGCGGGAATGACACTGAAAGACAAGCGAGCGAAAACGTGGAATCCAATGAGATACAGTCAACATCATCATATAACTAGACTAAGGCTTTCGATAGATATCTACTTACTCTGTAAAGGCGCCCATGGTGTTGTCTTTTTCTCTGTTCGGTTTGTCTGGAGTGGTGGGTTTGTTTGGTCGTTTTAGTTGCTGGAGAATGAATTTTGTGAGAGCCTTTCGTTCATCTTCAGCGAAAACGGAGTTGTGGGGATCCCGAGCGTGAATCAATAGGCATGTGCCAATGGGTCATTTTGAACTTCTCATTCTCTCAGAAAAATGTCACCGGTACTTGGATTTAGAGCCCATGTTCCGAAGAAGCCACGGGAACTTTTCCCTTTTGCGACGAAGCGAACGCACAATCCTTCTCAAGACTCCGGGCTTCGTGTTGGTGGTGTCCACTCCATCTCCGCTTTGTTGGGTGCTGCGCTGATGCCCACCTCAAGTTGCCGATTCTTGTTGGGTTGCTTGACTGAAACTGGCAGCGCAGCTACTAGTGGCTATCGAGCACCCACGAATCTTGGGAGTGGCAAGATGCTTCGCAATGCTCCACTACACTGCCACCTGCCAGAAATGAAGCTGCAAGCTGCGAGAAAAAACGAACAACTAACCACACTCGTTTCACGGGTGGTATTGCCGCATGACGCGTAAGGTACAAACCGAACCATCCAAAGTTCCAAGATGATCCATACTGCTTTTTAAACCCAGTAAAGTGGTGGACCAGCTCACAGCTTGCTTCAGAGTGCATTCGGAGTTTTGATGAGTGCTGAATTCGCGAATGAATCGTACGGTCGGCCAAGACCCTTCCGAATGGAGCAAAAGGAGCGGCATAAAGGCAATCGTCATTCAGTGCTGAAACGAAGTCGAATCCAATGGCGTGCATTCCTGCAGCTCCCGAAAGGAAGAAGAAGCAAGTTGCTTGCTTGTTTGCAAAGTTGCATCACACTTCCCACCTTGATTGTTAGTCCGAGGCCGGTATACCGGTAGGCGATCCGAAAGCATTCTCTGCGAAAAGCTGGAACCATCTGGTACTGGTATCGACAAGCTGGCTCGGCCTCGGTGTCTGCTGCTGCTGCCTCCTCAACCGCAGACAATTGAGTTGGCATCGTTGTCTTTTCAGTCAAGGTCGTGGAATCGCTTTCCACGATGTGACACGCGGGTACAACTTTCAATTCTGGGACTGGCCTGCGCTTTTTGTCGAAGCATGTATGAGTGTGACTGAGATAATGTGATGGGAGTCGCCTTGCATCCTGGTCGGCCTGTGCCCACGATTTGGCAATTAGCTGGTTCATCGCTTACAATGACTGGACGACAACTCTGCGACGTGAAGAAATTTCGAAGCTGTCGCCAAGTCCCATACGCATCGCCATGCCCCTTTCACATGGATAAGAACCACCGGCAATGTGCGCTGCACCCACCTTCCTAGCCCACAGTATTGCGATTGGCAGCAATAGAATAACTTAGCATGCCACTAATCGTAGAAAGAACATTAGCCGACCATGCCCCGAAAAATCTTTGATCTCTCCCGACTCCGTGGGCGTCAAACTCAGGAAAGCCAGACCCGAAACCCTCATCCGCCCTCGGGAGATACCGAAACAGAGACAACAGGGTCTCACGATATGCAGTTTGGGTCGCCATCCCTTGATTCCCACAACTCCTTAGGCTTGCCCGCTGATTCCAAAACTTCGAAGAAGCTCGACCAAGAAAACCAGCCTGCCACAACTAAGGGCAACAGCAACAGTAACAACAAACCCATTTCTGGGATAATGAAGAACAACCACCACACCAACAACATTGGCGCCTTGACACCGAGAGTTATTGAAAGCTACAAGGAACACCATCCATCACAGGTAGCTCTGCTCGAGCTTCAGTCCTCTGTGGACTTTCTGAACACGAAGCTGCAACAGAGCGAGTCACAAGTCAGAGCCCTCCAAGCTCAGAACAGTCAACTTCAGGGTCTCTTTGAAAGGATTCTCAAGAAGGCACACGAGATTCAGGAGGAGGCCGACGATGACACAGACGACGAGACTGTTAACCTACTCAACAAGCTGAATCTAATCGAAGATGGCATCCCACTATCCGAAGACGAGGTGGGACATGGTAACCATCACCAAAATTCAAGCATGTTTTCCCACGAAGAGGCCGCCGAAAGACTCGCAAACAAGTACAAAGAACAAGTCCAAGGACTTCTCATGGAGAGAGGTGTCTTGCAAAGAAATGTTCAGCAACTAAAAGTGCAAAACAGAGTCCAGGCAGAAACAATGGCCTCGCTGGAAAAGCAGCTCTTCACCGAGAGACAACAGCAGAGGAGTTTCTTCGACGATAAAATCATTCAGACTTCGTCCAGTAGGCTGTCCAACAAGTCCTCCAGCAGTAGAAGGTCCATGACTTACCAGCAGCAAATAAGCCGAGTGGACAAGAAGAAGAAACAGCAAGGTCAGCAAAACAAAAACCCTGCTACACCAGCTTCCATACTACAGAGCAACAGCAGGGCCGCGACCAGCAACATTAACGGCTCCTCAGCGGAATCAAAACCTCCCCGGATTCTTCCTCCACCTATTGAGCGATCGGCTTGGTGTGAGGGCCAGACAAAGAAGTTCATGTTGTAAGCCGTTTCGTGGGCAGCGATTGTTATGCACAAGACACATCAACACTCCATCCGCTGTTTTCGACGTCGGTTGCCATACTCCGAGAAGGTCATAATTTATACATGTTAATACAGTGCGCTATGTAAGATCAGGTACGACAGGTAAACCCATCATTTGAATGATAAATGTATATGCAATGGTGCCAGTAGTAATAGATAGCTCAGCGCATCCAGGAAGCGTCAATCCCTCTTCCACCCGGCACCAGTAGCTAACGCGTACAGTTTCCAAACGAGTGCGCTTCCTGTCCCTCTTCAGTGATCAGCTGCCGCCAGATTTCGTTTGATTTTTCAAACAGATAGACGCTGGTGGCATCCGAACGGCTGAGTCCCTCCTTTGGTTGGACCAGGAAAGCGTAAAAGGTGAAGCATTCCGAATTCAACGGCAAGCACAGGTCCTCCCAGTATTTTTTCTTGACACAACCGACAGGTGCAGCTGTTGGAGCTGCTGTTGGTGACAACGTCGTTACATTCTCCTCCATCAACGTTGTGTTCCGTAGATCCAAGTTCTCTTGAAGGGCATCTAGAAAGAATGGCGCATACTGGTTAAAAGGATCCAACGGTTCATCGCTCTTGCCGCGAACGAGAACGGCGCCAAAACGATCAACCAGCTCCCACCCAACTTGTTCACACGTGTACATTAGCATTCGAAATCTGGTGTCCTTGCCGCATCTCGTGCAGTTTCCAATGTTGATCCGTTTCATCGGACCTAGAAAGGAGCCGCTGTCAATATTGTTCCGAACGGCCTTGCCAGTAGCATCCTTCGAATTCGCAAGAAGGTCCAACCTTCCAGGTTTTTGAAGGCCCCTACCCAAACCTAACAAGGCTGCTTCGTCGTAGATTGTCAGAATCGAGCAGGTCGAGAGTCCAACACACATTTCATGCAAGTAGGTTGCCTTGTCAGCGCGAACACCATTTTTCAACAAAAGCAAGTTAGAATTGCAATCCCAGCCATGAACCTGCATTATTTCAGCTATTGTGATCTTTCACCGCTACTGCAGCTCACCTTCTTATCCTGGTAGTAACCAATGTTGGCCTGGTCTGTCAATAGGCCCGTGTTGTTGTTGTAGAGCGTCCAATAAAGATAGTCCGGATAGTCATCTGTTGTCAGGGAGAAGTGAAGTTGCTGTTCGACCTTGAAGTGGCATCGATCGAATCGGGGTGGTGTTGAAGCGACGCCTGCAACCCCGGTCTGCCCCGAAGTCTCTCCCGGAATGCCGTAGGCCACGAAACTTCCGTCCAAACTTGATGAAACGGAAACTCGTGAAGTTGTGCCGTATTTATTAGCCAGATTTCCTTGCTCGTCCTTCCCCACAAAGTTCCATCGGGTCCCGTTATAATCGTACACCTCGATCCTTCCGCTGTATCCAATCGCAATCGTCGCCCCGGTGCCGGAGAGAGATAGAGACATCGGAGTTCGATCAAAATCCTTTGTACAGACTTCTGCAGGAGGCTTAGGAAGGTTGCCGAGACGGCGTGTCCAGGCAGTCCCATTCCAATCATAAACTCGTGCAAGGGGCTTTTCACACGAAGGGGTCGCAAAAGCGGCAACATTGGAATCAGCTGAAACCACGAACGAGCGACTGTCTGTGTGAATTGAAACTGTGTCTTCCAGGAGAACGGAGGATTTGTTCCCACTCCCCTCGATGCTGTGTGTCAAAAATGAAAAGCAGGAAGAGCAATTCAGGAGGGCATTCGTGGCCACGTTCCAGTCCATCACAGCTGTTTGAATGGCAACAGTCTTGGAGTTCCTGGACAGGGAAATAGAGCCGATATAATGGGAAAGTGAGGAGGTTCCATTTCCATACACCTGGATGGGCCGTTGAGCGTAGGCAGGGATGATAGTATTCCTCGGGCCAAGACTCGTTCGCGGGCTTGGCAACTGGTCGATTTCGTGTATGTAAACGCGTGGCAAATATCCATCATGGTGGGCTGTTTCACCGAGGGCAATGACATTCCCAGCTTCGTCAATATCAAATGTATCAAACCCATCAAAGCTGCGTGTGCTCAACGAACAACTAACGTCGGTGCAAGAGTACACGTGCACTGTCCCGTTGCGCTCATCTGGCGCAGAAATGCCAACAATCAACGGAACCTTGAAATCAGGATTGTTCCATCTATTATAAGGTCCGCTGGAAATTGTCACATGCTCGCCAAATCTTGTATCGGGTTGACCTTCAATTGGGGATCCACGTTGGGCCCATTTGCTCCCTTCGCGCTCGAAAACTTTGACTAGATTCAAACCAGGTGCACCTACCACGAGAAAGTTGCCGTGCTTGGAGAGGGCAACAGAGTACCCGAATTGCCCAGCATCCCTCAGCAGGGGCGCAGTGGTATCTCGCGGCTCCCACACATTGTTTGGTAGCAAGCAGTCATAACCAATGTACCCGTATCCATTCTTCTCTCTACAAGTTTCAGGGACGGCGGAAACAATCAGTATGCTGGTGTACTTCCGTACTCCGTTGGGATAACTCATCACTCAGAAAGAAGCTTACCTTCCGCACGTATATTGTTTGCTGACGCAGGTGGAAGCACAACAGTCGCCGGCATCCAAATCATAAAGAGGCGTATTTACGACAGAGTCGCATCGCCCGTTTCCCAAAGGTGCTTTCTCGCAAAGTGCTCCCGCGGATCCCAACGTACACTTGCAAACTCCCTTCTTGCATTCACCACCGTAAAAACACGGGTTGGAGACGTCATCGCAAACGGCGCAGAGAAGTCGTCCATCTACGGATTGCACCAAATCGGGGCTTTGAATGATAAGTTGTTCTGGCTGTCTCTCTGTGGCGACATACCATTCCAGTTCGACTGGAGATTGGGCATCACCAGGCGTCAACCTGAACTCGCAAAGAGAAGCACTCTTGTTAGTTACTGCCATGTAATCAAAAGAAGAACAACCTGGGTAATGACTGTCGCTCACACATCCATTGCCTCGCTGAGAAAGGCCACTGTGTAGTTATCCCAGTGACCATGAAAATGATTCTCCATGTAGTCAGCAACAATAGCTAACGCCTCTACACTATCGTCTTCAGGCACCTCAGCTAGTGCACCAGCATACGACACTGCCCAGCGCTGCAACAGCCAAGCAACGAAAGAGAGCAAATTTAGCCGCGATTTGCGTTGCAATCAGTAAGAAACTTCGCGAAACGCGCTGCACTCACCCTTCCCGTGAAAAACAACAAGTCAAACCTGAAATGTAATGACGTGACGATTGAAAACATCGCGATTTGATGAGAGATCAGAGCCATCGTCGTCGCATTCCTGCAACAGCAATATACTCACGTGTTGCCTTCCAGTTTGGAGATGTACACGGGTCGGTTGTAAACCGACACGACTTGGCGGTTAAACACAAACAGTTCGTACGATTGCGACCAGGGTCGAGTGCCGACGAATCCAGGAAACCGCGAATCCATTGATACGTTTTGGCATGGCTCTTTGAATTCACATTGGAGGCCATAATAGCCATCTTCGCAGTCACAAACGGCAGAATTGCAAGCAGTACCTCGGCCTGGAGAGAATCAGTCAGAGGAGCAACGACAGACAACGAATGAGTGGGGTTGGCATCCCAGGAACGGCATCGAATCGAATCTTCTGAATTCTTACCGCTGCAAGAGTTGTAGCTGTCGCCACAGTCGTGACACACGAGGACGAATGGGTCGAAGAAGACTTCTCGGTCCGCCTCGTCTCGTACAAACCACGAAGACGCAGTACTAAACAAGATATCGTATGATGTGGTGGATGCGGAACGTGCAACCCAATCTTTGCAAGGATCAATGTCGACAGCTGTACCCACGCGATCGATGTGGTATTGAAACGTCCAGTAGAGCCCCTTTGTGCAATAGGCAAAGACTCCCGTTTTTGACTTTCGATCCACGTAGGCCAAGTGTCCGTTGTGAGCTTTGTTCTTGGTGATCCTTTGATCGTACAAACCACTGAACGTGGCCAATTCTGGCCTCATGTCATCCCCAAATTGAACCAGTAATGTCTTGCACTGATACGATCCGCTCCGTTGTTTGTGTACAATGACACTCCATCCCGTGATGAGCGCAATTAAAATGGCAAAGAATAGGAGTGTTTTCCGCATCCGATAGACTTTGGTGTGTACGTAAAACGTGGTGGCACTCATTGCCTTGGCAGCAATTTCGCATGTCTTGCCGGCATATCCGTACTCGGACAAGACAAAGAATGCTTCGTCGAGCTGTGAAATGAATTCGAGTGCCGTAAAATTGAGCAATAGGTAGTAGATTGTTTCGGACGTGATGATTAGAAAAAAGCTGGCGACCAATCCAAGGCATCCCGAGAGACAGCGTAGTACCACACAAGACACAATCTTGGGCTTGGACGTTCGTGGGAATGCATCGTAGAATGATTTGGAGAAAACGACTCGAATAAGATCGAGTGCCTTCATGAGATCATCCTGTGTGACGACGGCAATGATAATGGCCAGGAATTGTACGATTCGGACCTGTGTGGCAATATTGGGTGGAATCCCAATGGGATTTTCGTATACGACGCCATCGTTGATGATGGAGAATGCCATGAGAAAAAAGGTGACAATTTGAATAAGGCACACAATGAATCCCATGGCGTATGGAGCACTGCGGACGGGTGCCACCATGAGAAAGCCGTAGGTGTCGGGAGGCAGTTGCTTGGCATATGCCGATTGTCCCGTAACGGCTGACTTTCGAAAACGTAGTTTTCTTCGAATGAGATCCATGCCTTCTGAGGTAGCCATGGATTCGGAGACGGCAAATACGGCATCACTGTGACGTCTGTCATTGCGTCGATCGCCGTCACTGGTTTGTGCTTCATCGGAATTTCCCACGGGAATCTCTTGCGCCAGAGGATCTTCGGGTAGCGGCTCTGCAAGTTGTTGCTCCAGTTGTTGAAATCGAACCGAGGGTGGTGAATCTGTTGTGGGTGACGATGGTTGTTGCTTTGGAGAACCTAGTATTCCACTCGTGAATCGTTCAAATTGCAGTTCCAATAGCTCCATGCGTGTCCTGTAGGTGGTTTCCTGAGCTTGTAGATCACTTACTTTGCTCATGAGTGAATTGACAGAAGCTCTCAGATTGGCATTTTCTTGCAGTACCGGTATCAATGGTTGCTGTTCATCTGTATGATTTTCTGAACAACCAGTACTACTGCTAGAAAAGGTAGCCATGGCTTGAATGGGAGCAGCAATTTTTCCATCCACCCCAATGAACTTGTTTGCTTCTGAGTAGGTATTGACCAGATTGGAATTTGCCAGTCTCTGATTGACAGCTTGCTGAATTTGTCTCAGACTGTGCTTTTGTGCAAATTGTAGATCAATGTGTTCTCCATTTAGCAGGCACAGTCTGGCATCTGCCCTTTCATCATTGTCATCATTGTCATTTTCACCTACACTTTCAATTGCACCTGAACTTGCAGTGCCATTGTCATTTTTAGTTCCATCCTTTGTGGTCCACTGATGATTTTTCACCAAATTCCAGGGAATACTGACTTTGATGCCTGAAAGTCCCTGAAATACAATTTGCTCAGCTTCCAACACCAAAGTTCCCACTTTGCCATTCCATAGAACTGAGCTGTACTCTGACTCCTTCCTACTAGTGGTACCACCTATAGTAGACCCAGTGGTACTTTCAGTAGTACTCTCCACTGACAAAAGACCTTTTTCACCTTCATTTTCTCCATCTTCCTCCTCTTCTTGATCAGCAAAGACTTCATGACCTTGCTCTTCATCTGTCAAAATTTTCCCCATCACCACACCATTCTCATCTTCTCCATTGTCTTGAGTCCCAGTTTTATTAAGCTGTCTTGCTCCACCTCCACTGTCCTCCCCTGGGGAATCAGGAAAACATTCCATTGGTAAAACACAACCAAGATCAACAGAAGAACAATCCACACCAACCAAACCAAACAGGGACATTCATAGAAACACAACTTAAGTTTGTAATACACACAAGAGTAACACTAATAATGAGGTCAATCTGATTGTGCTGGTCGCTGCTCCCGACATCACGGAAAATATTGCTCCGGCAGTGTGCTCCCACTAGGTTGAAATTTCAATTCATGCAGGCTGGCGACTCCGCCCCTCAGCATTCTATTTCACAAGACCCATACAAATTCTCTAGCTAGCTACCAGGTAGTAGTACAAGAATGTTTGGCTGTTTGATAAATTTAAGCTAAGGAGTTATTATTGAAGATTGAAAAGAGAGCACCCGGGATCGCAAGCGTGTCGATGGACCGAACACAAGACTGCCTCCAACAAGATTTCTTATGCCGTGATCAATTTGAGGACGTTCGTACCTTACGCAACACCCCAACGTCGGATGGCCGTGTTATCGGAGGCACGTAAGGCTGAGGACTCATCCGTAAGGAAGAGGGAAGTCTGAAGATAGCTAGTTGCTAGTAGAGTACCAGTAGGCTAGCCAGAGCCACCGGTCTGATTCCTGCTGCCACCTCTCATGACACCCCGAATCTTGCCTCCGAATCCCCTGCACAATAGGCAAACCAAACACTGCACTGCATCTCCAAGGCTCATTAGCCTCAGCTTTGCATTCTTGATAGTCCTCTGGAACCCAGCCTTGGATAGTAGCTACTACACCTAATTCGTTCTAATTTGTTATTATTCATCAAACTCATCCAAAGCAAGGGCATGTAAGATAGAAGATCATCCGAAAGGAAGAGGGAAGTCGGAAGTTTGCTATATAGATGGAGGTGGAGCCATCCCAGAAGAAGGAAGCAAGGAAGATGTGCATGCATCACAGGCATCACTCACACACTCGAGTGAGAGTCGAGTCATCCACAGCAACAGCTTGCTCCGGTAGTGCAGCTTCACGGCGGTACTTTTTTGCCATGGCATCCACAATGTCACGACCCTTTTGAGCCCATTCCTTGCGGTTCTCGAGGGCATAGTTCAAGTACTCATCCGAGGATACACCAAACACGCCACATTCCGCCAACTTTTTAGACAGCGGAATTACATAGTTGTCGAAAAACCAAAGTTCTCCACCGTACCAGCCATCCGTGGGATCCTTGGCGCCTCCTCGGCCTGCCACGTACGCCAAGTACTGCTCTTGATACAGCTTTTCGTTCTGTGAAGGAAGACAGCAGATGAAAGACAAGAAGAATGAGTGGACGATGATCCAAAGCTTTCCAACTAGCTAGCTGGAAGAACCTTTGTTTGGGGCTTACCCATTTGGTGTACACATGCCAGTGCTGCATTGTGTGAGACACTGGAAAACAAGCAGGCATCAAGCAGGTAAGATAGATACACGATACAATGGGCGGGTTGTTGGGGCATCCACATGAACGGTACTTGCGCTAGCTCAATTGCAACTTACCGTCCGAAGCCTGAATAATGTGTTCAATCACGATGGTTGCCTTGCGATTCACGTCCTCCTGTTCCGAAATGATACCCGTTCCTTCGTCGATAAACTTGTCTGCGTTGTGAAACGCCTTATCCCATCGTGCATTGCGAAGTGCTTTCAGCTTCTTGTCAAAAATGTCCGTCTGAAAACGTAGTTGCGAATGCATAGTGGTGTGTCAGAACAAAACGTTGCTTCACTTGAAAACACAGCCAGACAGGCAACTATATTAGAGCGAAACAACTTACAGCAAGCACCGTGTTGACAACAACTTGACGAAAGCGCTTCATTTCAGCTTCGTTCGAGTAGATGCAGGCGCGAAGGTCCTGGTATTCGTCGCTCATCAGCTTAAGCCAAGCGAGGTCGACACTGTTTTGTTCTTCAAGCAAGCAAGACAAAGAAAAAACTCCTGCATCAGTCCAAAAATCCCAGCGAGATGGAGCGACATCAAACTGCTTTGCGTGATTTGACTCGATTCGATTCAGACGTACCGGCTACACTTTGCTCGTACAACTCCCCGAGGCGTGGCTCTTCTTCCACTAGCCTGCCATTGGGGACTCCACGATGATCGACATCGTGAATCAAGGCCGCTAGGGCGCAGGCGAACTGCGTAAGAGGATCCGAAGTTATGCCGTATGTATGGTCATGAAGCTCAGCTGCCATTTTGGCCTTCATCTTGGTCTCGTCCGCATCTTCCACACTAATGTCAGGAGCCACAATACGAGAGAGGAGTTTGTTCACAGACATGCTCACATGACTTGCATGCTCAAAGTTGTGAAAAGGGTTGTTTTTGTAGGAAGAGGCCACCCAAGAAACATATGAGCTGAGTTGCCGTCTCACTTCTGGGCCTAAATCAATAGACTCTGGGTTGACTTGCTTCTTGCATACTTGCTTCGAGTCAAAGCCGGGTAGAGGGATTATCTCGACGACTTCGCTCAAGGGAGCAGCTGTGGGCATGAGCTTCCTGGCGCCTTCAGTATGATTGCTCTTTGGAGCACCCCCTCGGCTTGCAGCCACCTTTTGCAACAGGCGAAGCAGGGACTCTGTGTTCCATGCCACAAGTCTCTTGGTCTGATCCTTCCAACCAGACACAATGCCGCTGTGAATACTGCCACGAATGGCGGCCCTGCCCAAATCCTTAGCATTGGGGGTTTCAAAGGTTTCGGAACGGTCAAAGACAGAACCGGCTCGGGAGCCGGCTTTCGACGCAACCAACCAGAAAGTTTTAACGCTTCCAATACCCTTGAGATGCACGGGATCGGGTCGAGGTGCCACCCAGCTAGACCGCCCTGCCGCAATGATGAGATTCGCTGTATTTTCCGACAAGTGAACCCGGTTTCCCACTCCACTGTTCTCGATACGGCTGGCCGTGTTGACACTGAGATAGAGAAGCACAAACAAGAGAAAACAAGAGACGAACGCAGGATTGAGACAAAAAAAAACTTGCCCCCTGCAATCCCCTTGGCCAAGTTCACTCACGTGTCGCCAAAGAGCTGAAATCGTGCCTTTTCTCCGCGCAAAACACCGGCAGTGACAGGTCCACTGGATTTGCAACAGGCAAGATTAGTATGGTGAGTATACGGACAGGCGGTGGAGTTGCGCACAGGTTTGCACCCAACCTTACCTGTGAATGCCAAATCTCATTTGAATATCCCCCGTTCCTGGACCGAGATGTGTCTCCAGGCGATGAACCACCTCTGGAAGCTTCATGGAACACTCCCGAGCAAACCTTGCCATGGTGACTGAAAACAAATACAAGAACGTCAGAGTGCGTCATGCAGAAGGGAATACGCGGAAGGTGCATGATGTAGTTTCAAGTCAACGTACCGGCATGGTTTGCCATTGGAAAAGGGACGCCGGCAACCGCAACATAAGAGTCTCCAACCTGTAAACGAAATCGTGAAAGTATGAGCGACTAAAAGTCATCCCTCAACGGTATTTCAGTCAACTGCTTGCACACAACTCACCGTTTCGACCTTGTAGATCTTCCTACGCTTGGCGACCTGTGAAGTGGACCAACCAGGAGCCGGGTTAGCCAAGATAATCCACCGAGGGAAGCTTCAATATAGATTGGGAAACCTTTACCTTGTCGAATGATCTGTAGATAGTCTCCAACAGCGTAAAGACCTGGTAGATAAAACGATTTGGGATTGTTGTCAGTTTCATCGTCAGAAGCGTACAGAAATCGCCAGGGGATCAACACTTACCTGGGAAGGCTCGCGGACCGAGGACCATGCCTACATAGTATAGTCGAGCAGAGAAGATGGATATTCCTTGAGTCAGACACACGCCAAATCTCAACCTGCGCAGCAAGCGGTATCCAGTCTCGCAGAAATGTATCTTACAGTGAACCCGACGATATCAGCAAACAGCACGGTCACATTGGGAAAGAGATCCGCAACTGGCTTGGAGACAAACAAATCTTCGTCTTCCATTTCTGTTTCCATTGCATCATCACCACCCATGAAGGCATGTAGAGAACTCTTGGCACTCATAGATCTGAAGGTATCAGATCTGTTATTCTTGTTCTTCTCCATTTGCTTCTCAGCTTCTGCATTGGCCAGCATTTGTTCGCGGAATTGTTCGGGGAAGAGCTGGCTGACAATAGCATCGGTCTTTACGGCAGAGTCCATGACAGTCTCCTGTCGTCGTTGCACCAAGCAATCATAGAGAACAAAAACCAAGGACGTAAACGCAAAAATGGCAAGCACAATCAAGGAATATGCCCAGGGTCTTCCAGTTGTGTACTTGTCACGTAGCCTTTCGGATGGATAGACAGAGATGGAGTATCCGCAGCTAATACCCTTTTCCGAGTAGGTGCTTCCTTGGAGAATCTCATTCATGGCCAGAGTCAAGCCAGCTGACTCCCCTAGATAATCGAATTGCGTGTCGTGCTGATCGCCTTGTCCCAAGTACGTGGCATTGTGACCATTCACTTCGTAGGTTACAAGATCACCGCAGGTGGAATTGAGAACGATCATGATACCCACAGCATCATCGTGGAGCAGGTCCTGAAAGTGATCCATCCAGCGCAGCACCATGTACGCGATTGCCACCAGGGTTTTGTTGTCGTCGTCGAATGTGTCGTAGACGGGTTGGTAGTATATGTTGACGGGGTCGTAAATGGGCAAGTTGAGCAGCCAACCGTTGACAGTGACAATGGGACTCCGCGCAGTACGTCCCGTTTCATTGACGTAATCCCATCGTGGGGTGTAGTAATGCTTGTAATCGCCCCGGATGAGTAGGGGACTGTCGAGGGGCGGTGGACTGACCTGCCACGTGACGAGATGGAGCTGGTTACCAAAGGACGGGATGGCGACTGGGTTGACGGTGTCATTGTCTCCCTCCCACTTTGGATTCAATGAGTACATCTCTGACAAGACGGGCGCAGGTTTGGTACCAAGGATTGCGTGAGATTCATTGAGCCATCCAATGTTTTCGTCCGCGTACTGATTCCATGCCGCCCGAGATGCATTCGTGGGCTCCACAGCCATCATGACGCCCAAGAACTTGCCTCCCGACACGTCCATGGAAGCGCTGGCACGACGCTCAAAATCTGGGATGGTCACATTAGGCCAGACTTGTTTCAATCCGAGGGCCGCCGATGTGAGCATGGTGCTAAAGTCGAACATGATCTTGACGAGGTTATTTTCGGCCGTCTGAGCCACTTCGACAATCTCTTTCGCAATGCCCGCGAACTGTGATTGAAATGCACAACAGAGGAATTAGGGTTAGGGGTTCGTACTGTAGACGCTCCAACCCACCACAGCCAATGTTCCAAAAAGACTCACATCTCTTTCAAAGGTGTTTTGCTCTTCCTGAGCCGTGAGGGCATACGTGAGTCCAGCAGTTGCAGCCGCAGAGACGACGAGAACGAGGCCCACAAGGATCCTCGAATAAAAGACCCTCTGATTCTCCGCAGCGCCAATCATGGGCTTGACTGAGCTCTCGCTATCCCGCGAGTTGCTGAAATGCTCCGTGGCCGTGTCCCAATCAACGGAGGCACCATCGTCGTCACTGTCATGGCCAGAAGCGTCAACCAATTCGGTCCTGACAGGAATCATGTCTTTGTTTTCAGCTGTCATGGTCGGTGAAGTTTCGTTGTGAAGGCTGCAGCCAGTAAATAAAAGAAGTGCTCTTTGGGGTTTGGAGCAAGCAAAATAAATTGTGGCGATTGAAAAAGTTTTGAGCTTCCTGAGGAAGTGGCGTTTACCAGAGTTACTGCCGTGTCGGTACGTTACACCTCCATCACCTGTCAACCGGTACCGTTCGGAGGGTCACTTGCATGCCTGAGCTCTGAGCTCATGCCTGCATTGAGCAAGGAGCGTCCCCACAGTGTCCTTTCAGTACCGTCAGTACCAGAGGCAATAGTATTTGGGGTTCCATGGACAGGATTGGGCGGCGATTGGGTTTAGGGAGTTGGGCGGAGGAGCCAGTCGTGCGGTTCCTCGTCCTCCAAGATTTCAAAAGATCTTAAGATCTTAGATCTTGCAGTGGATCTCTGGTAAAGCCTTTAAATCGAATAACACAACCTGTTTCATCACCACTCGATCTATTAATTCCTAGTTGCCGAATGACCAACTGATTTCACCAAGTAGTCAAGAAGCTAAGACTAAGTTCGCACAGTTAGGTACCTGGTACTGTACCATAATACTGTGTAAAAGCGGCCAAATTTATGCGTACAATACTAATAAGTACTTAGAAATAGCAATTCCCATTCAAACTCGTACATCGTACAGGCTTACTTCCTCATTACAGCGATGACCCAAGATGTTAATCAAGCTGATTCATCATTCTCCACGGTCACCCAATGGGGATTTACGGCTCTAATTATTTAGAAAGATCACAAGAACTGTGTACTCTTAGTAATAATTATTTAGAAAGATTTAAGCTTATTTTAAATGTTCTGGATTTCATACGATTCTTTATTCATTTCACCAATACTGTATTTTAAAATAGGCCTTTTCAGAGGTAATGCCAACTCGTGCTCCTTGAGTGAGCACTCGCTGGCTTCCTGAACTTTGATGAGAACAGTTAGTTCACGACAACGAATATCAGAGATCTCTCGCTTCCGACGTGTCCCAGCACGAGTACAACAAGTACATGGCACATGTACAAGTACTGTAGAGTGTAGACTACTAGCTAGTATTGGTTCTGGGTGCCTTGGCAACCCACTACCAGAGCTCAATCTAGCAATGGTATGATAGCAGTGAGCGGAAGGAAGATTTGAAGATCTTGCTCAGCTAGCGAGCCAACCATGGCTAGAGCTCCAGCTGCCAAAAGCGTAGTAGAGGATGTGTGAAGCATGTTCATCCCACCAGGTACCGTAGCCAAAATGCCATGGTTGTTTAGAAAACTGTAGCTCACTAAAGCCAACAATCGCATAGATCTTAGTTGATGCCTGTGGAACGAATCGAGTCCAACTGATTTCTTCGTGCATCCAAAACTCTTTGGCATTCCTGCCCTCTACCGGTATCCGGTAGAGCATGGATCCAGCAGTTTCCTCACTTTTTTCGTCAATGCCAATACTTCCTGTGAGCTCCCCCACACTGACCACCAAGCTATATACAGTCTTCCTGAGCTAACTAGAGGACTGTCAGCAGGGTGCAAACAAGTTGTGGGCTCACCAAAAGCTGCCATGCTCTCAACAAACTGGTGTTCATCATGCATCGTATCCTGCTTCTAAAGGAGTATCACGATATCCCAAGTCTTGACTGATTATTGTACCGGTAGCAAATTGATCAAGATTTTGTTTGACTTCGATATCTTTAGTTGGAGCTTGAGCTGGTGGTGGAGCAACTGGCTAGCTAGCTGGTCCAGTACCAAAAAGCTCTACCAGGCGGAATAGTGTAGCGAAAAAGTGTCTTAACTAGCTAGCTAGTACCGGTACCGGTAACCAGATATCGGGGCAATGCATTATTATTGCTGTTGCGGCAGAACGATCTTGTTTGGGTTTTGAAGGTCCACTATTGCGTCGTTCCAGATCTAGCTATATATATTTGGCACCGGTATCCTGTCGCTACCCCCTGCTATCATCAAAATAAACAAAATGTGGATTGCACGAGGACTCTTTGCTGATACTGGTGTAGATTGTAGCTCTAAAGAAAGCAAGCGGTTTTTCTTCATGTCCAGGGATTTTCCAATGGAATGGAGTGTCGTGACAATATCCATTGAACTGCAGAGATGGACTCAATCTGCACCAAAAAACTACCAGTACTGCTTTGTACGCCATTAAGAGTACACAAGAAAAGGAGGAAATAGAAGACCAGCGCAAAAAGGCACTCCGAAACGACTCGAAATGACAAAGAAAGAGACCGACAAAGTGGTAAAAAGGTGGCCACAGTTGCTGTCATGCAGAGAAGAAAATATCCTAGCTACAAACAGCAGACTGGATCCAAGATTATCTACAACTCAATGACAACTCAATGACAGTACACTCAAGAAGATTGTCATCAAATCTCCAGATATTTTGAGCTTTGATGTGAATACATTGGAGTGGAAAATGATGTACTATCAAGAAACCTTAGGATGGACCAGCAAAGAACTAGAACAAAAGCCATGACTAGTTCTCGCATTATGGCTTTATCCATTGAAGAGAATATTGAGCCAAAGCGACAATGGCTTCAAAAGACATTCAATGTTACCTATGATGAGGTTTCCCAACTCATCAAGAAGAACCCAAGAATGCTTTGTCCCAACCTGAATGACATGGCTGACAGATTGGAATTCCTCCAGGACCAGTTGGAACTCAATTCCACCGAAGCAAAGTGGAAATTGGTTTGAAAAGATCCAGGAATCTTTGTTTTCACCAAGGACCTATTGGAGGAGAAGATTACTTGGTTCCAATCATCATCCCTTGGCCTCACAAAAAGAGAAGCTGCCAAAGTGATCAGAAGACAACCATCACTGCTCACCTTGCACATCGAAAACAATCTGGAGGCGACGCTGAATTGGCTGATTGATTGCTTTGGCAACATTGAAACCAAAAAGCTGGTTCTGTGATATCCTGCCATTCTCACATACAGCATACCCAACAACTGGAGCCACAGCTGGACTATCTCGAAGGAACTTTTGGACTCAATGAGACTGACGTCTTGAGTATGGTGTGCAAACATCCAGGAGTATTAGGCTATAAGCAAACCAGCATGGAGGAAAAGATCCAGTTTTATGCAACTTGTGTTGGATCTCGGACTGAAGCTATGGAGAAGATTATCAGCAGCCTAGGCCAAGTCTAGTGAGTGCTACCCTTGGTAACAGGTTGATACCAAGGTGGGAACAAGTAGTGAAGTTTGGGTTGCCGAAACATGGGTTTCAAGTGCCATTATCTGCCCTTGCAGTGTATACCAATCCACAATGGGAAAGATATTTGGAACGAAGAAAGGACTTGATATCTGAAAGACTTATCTGAAAGGCAGAAAACTTTCTCCTGGATCCTGTGCCCTGGAGCTCTATTTTAAGAATAAAATCATTGAATCATTTTGATAAACTATCCGTGCTATTGCTTCCTCGTTGTACGCAGAGCGGTGCCTTGGTCGTGTCAAGCCTGTTCATCGCTACGTTGCTAGCTACTCTAGTTCGATGATGATGATGACGACGACGACAAGGACTCTGCCGTTTGTTGCCACGTTTTGGCATCGTCATTTTGCCCCATCTTGGCATAGGTTTCGGCAATTTTGGTGGCCGCCACCAGAGTGGGTTTCAATTCGAATGCCTGTTGAAAATAGTCGAGTGCTTGCGCGTAAGTGGATTGTGGCGGCTGTCCAAAGAGAACCGATGCGACTTGTCGTTCGACAAAAGAAATGCCAGCGACCTTGAAACACCATTCCCCGAGTGCTTGTCGAATGGAAGCATCTTCGGGCAACTGTTGCTGTGCCTTTTGGAGACTGGACTGTATGAGAAAGGAATTTTGCATTTTTTCTTTTGTTGGTTGGAAACTGCCGAGTTTTCCCAAGAGAATGGCCTTCCATTTGAGTAGGTATCCATTGTTGGGGAATTGGGTAGCGTCCAGTCCCTTGGTGGCGGCGTCAATACCTTTGCGTAGATAGTCTTCTTGGGCTGCCTTGTCTTGAGAGGTGGCAAATAGTTCGTAGTGTGCCTTGACATACCGCCAGTAGAGCTCAGCGTCCTTTTCGTAGTCAGGATTGGATTGGATGAGATCCAATGCTTGTTGGGGCTTGCCAGTCGTAAAGAGATCATCAATCTGGCTCGTAACGTCCGAACTGCTGGTACTTGTAGTGGTACTGGTACTCTTAGCAGTGTGAGTACTCGTGGTAGTCGTACTAGCAGTGGTAGTAGAGACTTCGATATCAAGTTCAGCCAGTGCATCTAGCAATGAGTAGTCTTGAGTTCTACGAGGAACAATCTGCCACTTTCCAGTCAGTAGCTTTTGGCTTGGATTTTCGCCTCCACTAGATGCCACTGTGATACTAGTACTGGGGGTCGTTGCTTCCGTAAGGGCTTCAATCAGTTCGGGTTGTTTCACTTCCACCTTGACTTGTTCGTCAGTAGCTTTGTCGTTCTCCTGCACCAATGATGGCATTGTGCTTCCACTACTAGTACTTGGATCGCGACGAAGAATTTTACGAGAAACGAAGGAACGAAGCTTTTGCCGTTTCTCACCATTGGCCATGGACAGAGCAGTGCCACTGCAGCTGGCAGGATTCGGAAGCACGAAGGCTTGCGTAGTACTCAAGGTGGTGGCAGCCACAAGGCTTACCAAGACAAGGACCGATTCTGCAACCTGAAGTCTCATCGTAGTCACTTATCAGTTGGTGATTTGAGGGTTGTGATGAATGAGGAATCGATTGAATTCATTCTATGCATGGCTGCACCCATCCATCATCAGCCATCATTCCACATCAGCTTTTTGGATTTCAAGTTGCCACCAACGCAGTGAATCACAAAGAATGACGATGACGAATGCAATGATGAGAATGTGTGGCGATCTTTTGGTCGCCTTGCTCCAATGAGACTTAACCCTAATTATTGATTCGAATTATGTTCGGTTTGTCCATGATTTCGATGGCATTCGATTTGGTTCTTCCTCGCTCCAACCACAACAAACGAGGAGATCCAAGATCGGGCGCATTTCTTGGCATAGATCTAGTTTAGTTTAGCTTTACCAAGACAATAATAATGACAGAACGCAGTCTGTTTGGTGGAGCCATGGTGTGCCATATTGGCACTACTAACTTAGATGAATGGCGCGATGTATCGGATGTTCGTCAAGTTCCGGATCACCAAGAATGCTGGCAAGATATCGATCAACGTGTTTTGGTGATTGAGATTCTGGAGCATCAGCGTGGAGTGGAAAATGACAAAGCGGCAGAATACTTTTTTACCGATTTGGCAACCGCCAATGGATCATCCAACAACACGTTTGTTTCTACTAGCAATAGAAATTTGCTGGTGACGGGTCTTCCTTCCACGGCCAGCATTGCCAGTGGCATTGGCGTACAAGCGAATGTGGCAATGGGGCGCGACACAGACGTGGCTGGAAACCCTCGACAACAAGAAAGTCAATCCATTCGAGTGGAACTGTGTGTCCTACGATTGCCTTCCGTAGAGACGGATCTATTGATTACTCTCTCCACACCAACACCCAACACAGCTACTGAAGAACAAAATGAGTTTTCTCCCATTTTTCAACAAATTGTCAGCTCGTTTCAGATCCGAGATTGGACCTTGTTTGAATAGGCTACACACGTACATATAATCAAAGCGTTTTATACTAATTTGATTGATTGATTGATTGATTGTTTTGAACATGGAGCCATTTGTTCATTAGTGCGTCTTGGGGACCAAAAATGGATGCAGTATTCTCACACAAGAGTGGTACTGTACCTGTTGTCCCATCGTGTTTTGCCTGTTTTTGATGTACCGGTAGGTTGTTGCGAATACACGGTACTATTTCTGTTCCTTTTGTTCCTTCTTGGCGTGGTCTTGTACCATGTCGACAAAGTACTGATGCCAACGATAATCATCCGTCAATTCGGGATGAAATGCCGTACAGAGCAGATTGTTGCGTTTCACGGCACAAATGACTTCTCGCGCATTGGTGCCATTGGCAGCTCCTGGAAGGACCAGGGATGGTTTGGTGGATGTGTTGGAGTTGTTGGTAGTAACTTGTTTAAAATCAATGTGCTGTTGATGAGAGGTTTCATCTTCGGTCCTATCCAAGGCATCTACGACTCCCATGACAACTACTTGTTCGCCTTTGGCTAATTTTTGTTCCAATTCGTGCAATACCACGGCGGCTTGTCGACAGGGAGTGGCTACCACTTTGGCCAGCACTTGAATGCCACTACTACCATCTTTTGCAGTAGCTTGATCAGCTTGATTGACACTCAAAATGGCAGGAGCTCGGATAAAGACTCCAGGAAATGGATTTGGATCATCAAAGAATTTGGTGGGCATTTCAAAACTGGAAACTTGAGATCCAAAATAATTGCGACACACGAGCATATCCATACCACCCACCAAAGCTTGACCGTCTTCAATGACGGCCGAAGCACCCACACAGCGTTCCGCCAATAAAATCATTCCAGCGCAAGTGCCCCAGGTTGGTTTACGCGCCGAAAACTCTTGCAAGGCGGACCACATATTTTGTTTTCCGTTGCCGCCGCCAGTGCCAATCAAGCCCATCGCTGTCGATTCGCCACCGGGAAGGACCAGACCATCCAAGCCTTCCAGATCGGTGGGAGTTCGGACCTATCGTACAAAATAATGATAATATAATAATAATAAAAATATCAGATACCGTTGGGTATAACTGAACTATTGCAATAAGTGAACTTACCTGCTTGGTGTTACATCCCACAGCTTCTAGACAAGTCTGATGCTCTTCAAAGGCTCCTTGCAGCGCCAAGACTCCCACTAAGAGTTTCTCTTCTTCTCCTTCTTCTGTTCTGCTTGTCATGTTATTATTATTCGCAGTGCTGGTACACATATCAGTCTCTTTAGTTGTCTTACTCCTTCAGTCTATTCTGTCAGTAGAAGACTTGTTGTGTGACAAGGAGATGAGTGGTTCCCATCATCTTGCAAACTGCATTCATCGGTATTCTTCCCTCGCGCGCGCTCACGTCTCATTTTTTATTTGAAAGGGCCCAAAATCAGGATTTTAAGAATCCAATTAAATTGATCAATTCCAAACCTAAATATAAAACCGAAACCAAAATATAAAACCGAAACCAAAATATAAAACCGAAACCAAATTACTATGGTAAATAACTAGTAAAATCAAGCCGAAACCTAAATATAAAATCGAAACCTAAATATAAAACCGAAACCAAAATATAAAATCGAAACACAAGTATAAATCGGAATTTGGTGTAAATCGCCATTTCGGGCCCTTTCTTTGTTTGGGTCTCATTTATTCGCGCGACTGACAAGGATCCAAACTAAAGATCTGCACCCGAACATCAGGCGCAAATTATGATACTAGTAGTACTTGCACCGGTACTACTACAGCAAGAAAATGGCCTTTCAAAAGGTACTAGTACACGCTCACCTCAACATTTGACCATCACCCAAGATAGACTTGGCCAACAAGTTTCGTGGGCCCATCATTGATGTTTCCATGCTGTTTGCCAAGGGGAGTGCTGGTCGATCCAGTCGAATGGTGAAGCAATGAGTCCAAAACCGGCCGAACCAGCCTTTATGGTCGTACCAATATCCGCTACGTCCCCGGGCGAAAGCACATGTATGCCACGGAAGCATTGCACCAGGCCGCCCTTGCCAAACAAACAGGAACACGAAAATGCCGTTCTCGCAAGGTAAGCAATTTGTTTCCATTCTTGTTCTCACCCAGGAAGCAAGCAAGCAATCCAACTCCGCCACCCGTCTTTGAATTCAGCTCAGACCAACGAACACAAGTGGGAACCTGTAACAACACCACTGTAAAAAATGATGGCTTTGGCAATGGACATCCATGCATTGGCAGTCCAAGCGGACATCTATCTTGATAGCCTGGATGTGGGTCACGAGCTGTCCAGATGATACTCGAGGGAAATACAGCGAAGCCGGCTTATTCTTTTGTTCAATAGAGATAGAGCTACAGGACGGAAGTTGAGACTGCACTCGCCACTACTGTACGTACTGCACAGTCGTAGTAAGTACTGTAGGCGAGATGAGGCCATTGCACAGACAGCTGGTCTCCGAAGCTTCGAAGCAAGTAAGTGAATAATTGCTGGCTTGTGTGTTCGAGGAATGAACTACACACGATCCGAAGCCAACAGAGTAATTCTGAGGGGCTTAATGAATCTTGGAGAGTTGCAGAGGTGGCATAAAGAATGATGATAGTATTGAGAAATAAGGATGTTGACTACTAGTTATGTTGGTGGCGAACCAGCACCTAGAAGGCAAATGAAGCAAATAGGATTGTTAAGTATAAAGTACTCAGCTAAAATAGCTTCCCAAGTAAATTCGTTTTGGATACTGATTAACTTGGTTTGGCTTTTGGTAGAACAAATATCGGATCCCAAACCATGCGTATGCAGAATAATTTATCATTAGAGAATGGTCTACCACTCTTTAGCTTACATTTTCCGGTTCTTGAAAGCATTTTGAAGCTGTTTTCACATGTGTTTTTATCACTGGCATTCGCAGAAGTCTGAGTTGGCAGTGTGCCACCTCATTTTGAGGATGGACGCCTGCTAGCCTCCACTCTGTCTATTTTGTACATTATATTTTTCGCTCTATTTCACGTGGCACCAACCAGCTCTTGGTTTGACGTGTTGCAGGTTGCCACCTCTTTGGGGAAGCGGTTTGCTTTCTCTGGCCAACCAATGCTACTGCAGCATTCCGTGCCGTGTGCTTTGTTGGCTCACACCTTCTCGAGATATTTCTCTGACTGCTTCTCAAGCACGGCACTAGCTAGTGGTTATCGTTATATCGTTATAGCTTATAGCTGCTGCTGAGACAAGAGAAGGGAAGAGAGACAGCAACAGCAGGCACCACCACACCAATCCATTGAATAGACCCAACGTCACCACACTGCAACTCCACCAAAGCAGTTCAGCTCTGTTCACACTTCACAAAACAACCAAAGACCAAGACAGCAAGCAGCTACTTACTTACTTACTACTGTATCATCTACTAGCTAGTACTAGTACTGATGTTTACGATAACAGCCAACAAGAACATGAAGCGGCGTTTGGGTGAAGGCGTGGGCGGCAAAGCCACCAAAGTGCAGCGCATCATGTCTTCTCTACCGGATCGTATGCTGCACAAAGCCAACGCCATTCAAGAAGCCAGACCAGACAATACCATCAAGGAACACACGGGAGTCGACTTGGAGTTTCCTTCCTACGCTGCGTTGACGGACTTTTTCCACGCTCCCACACAAGCCGAGATTGATGCCTACCAACACGATATTCTGGCGGCCGTACGCTCTTCCAAAATCGATACCTTAAGAGAGTTTCACGCTGCAGGACGACCCATGAAGTGCAGCAATGAGTTTGGGGAATCCATTCTGCATCTCGCATGTCGCAAGGGACTTGTGCAAGTGGCCAAGTTTCTCATTCAAGAAGCGGGAGTTCCCGTGCAAGTCTGTGACGACTATGGCAGGAATCCGCTGCATGATGCTTGTTGGGTACACAAGCCAAACTTTGAACTCATGGATATGGTCCTGTCCAAGTGTCCGGATCTACTCTTTATCAAGGACCGAAGAGGACACACGCCTCTCTCCTTTGCTAGAAGAGATCAGTGGAAGAGTTGGAATGACTACCTCAAGAGCAAGTCTCCAGAGTTCCTCAAGCCCAAGAAACTACTGGAACGATCATCGGACAGCAGCAGCAGCAGCAAGACTACCAACACTCCTTCCACAGTGGTGGCTGCCACTGCTCCTTCCACTCCTGTGGTCGCTGCCAAGAGATTCTCTGCTGGCGCTATTGCTTCCAAGGGAATCAGTCTTCCCTCCTTCAAGCTTCAAGTGGCTGCCAAGGGCATTTGCCTACCGGGGTTCACGGACGTGGCTGTCGTGAAGAAGTCGCCCAGTGAGGCCAAGATTGCCACCGGTGGAGGCGTCAAGCTACCCTCTGCTGGAATCACCCTGCCCAGCAGTGGCGTCAAGCTACCGGTGCCCACGGCTTCTCCCGTCCTCAAGGGTCCTCCCACTACTACGACCAACCATCCCGGTGCTCCCAAGGAAGCTCCCGTCCTGCCTCTCACTCCTGCCAACACTCCTGCGACAGGCATGCCCGCCATGATCCGGCTCCCCAATGGAACCGTTGTGGCACTTCCTTCTATCGCAGCCGTCTCCAAGACGGGAATCAATGTCCTCCTCCAAGCTGCCTCTTCGGCCAAATCTCCCTCGCCCACAAAGCAAAACCCCACTGCCACGGCTGGTTAAGGTTGCTGCTTCCTAGCAACCTAGCCAGTACTACTGTTCACAAACACGCACGCTACCATATTATTTACTTACGAATGCTCATAACAACGCTCGACAATGGCTTGTACAAAACAGCCATATCCTATCATACCATATCATGCACAGCAGGCACATAATTGCTACTAACAAACACAATTTTGGACACTAAAAACACTCTCTACTTTGAAACTCTAGAAATCCATGACTATCAAGCCAGCTATTGCTACAGATAGAGTGCAGCTGATCCGTCTGATGAAGCTGCCATTGAGGCGTCACTATTTAGAGCTACATGTAGAGGTTCGAATCATCTCTGGTGACGGCGGATCTCTACTACTAGCCAGCCACCCCCTCGTTGCATGCAGTTTGCTGGCCATGACGATGATCGGCTAGCTAGCTAGTAGTAGCCTGCCACAGCTAGCTAGCTAGTAGAGAGCCTTACGGGAGCCTTTCCATGGGACTGATGGCAAACACATCAGATCTTCAAGTATCGGATTCCTTTTGTGTGCCACCTAAGATGGGTGACGTAGTGCCCTTGGGATTTAACGTAGGTCATGACTGTTCAAACTGCGATTTTTATCGATTAACAATGAGTATAACGTCAGATCCAAACATCAACCCTTTTTCTTGTAGCACTTCAATCTTCGATCACAGACAGCTTGTAGACATCAGTGGAGTCGAGTGAGTCACCGTCATCACCGCCAACCGGCACAAACAACGACATGATGAACCTGAACCTGTCCAACCAGATGTAACTCGAACGCTATGGACAAGGCACTGTAAGCCCCAAGCACCATCCTGGCCTGCTGCAGCACCTACTACCTCTACAGTCAAAACTCACTAAAGTTCCACCCCCAGCATTAAGAAAAAACGGAACTTAGCTGAATTATGGAACTTTAGATCTTTGGAGCCCCATATTGGCCCGTTCGTGGTCTTAGGACCCACTTGGGGTGGTTCCTGTCATATTCTATTGTTATTGGGGGTAAAAGGAACCAATCTTTCATAGGGTGGAACCACATCGCTTCAACATATAGTGTCTCTATTGTCGACTAGTTGTGTTACTACTAGCAAATGCTAGTAAAACGTGCTGTTTAGGCTTTGTCAAGTACCTGAGGGTGTCTGGCATGAAAGAGAAAGTTGAACTAACTTTTCATATGTATAAATGAGATTCCTAAAAAGGTATCCCAAAGTAATCCCACATAATTCTAAGTAATTTTTAAAGAAAAATGTGGCTGTTGTTGCCTCATTTTGAAAAATTCTAACTACCAGCCCAGCCTCAAACAGCCACAAAACCCATTCACCAGTCAGTCATGTTCAGTCATGAGAACTAGTGACTGAGGGGGGGGGCAGCCCTGAAAAAGTGTGAATTTGTAGAATAACGGAACTTAAAAAAACGGAACTTAAGTGAGTGTTGACTGTATTCGGTTTTTTTCAGGGTTCGTCTCTTGATTCCTTAGTTCCAGCTCCCAACACTCAGTTACCTCACATTTGATCCTTATGACCAATACATGCACAACCGAATATTGTCAATCCAGCCATTGTAGCCGGCTGCCGTATAATTACATCGGCGACAGTGGCAACAGTACTGAACACACTCAGGTTCGGCTTTGCTCGCTACACTCCGGTACAAGTACCTCGTATTGGATCCTTATGACGAATACATGCACAACCGAATATTGTCAATCCAGCTATTGTAGCCGGCTGCCGTATAGTTACATCGGCGACAGTGGCAACAGTACCGGACACACTCAGGTTCGGCTTTGCTCACTACACTCCGTTACCTCGCAATGGATCCTTATGACGAATACATGCACAACCGAATATTGTCAATTCAGCCATTGTAGCCGGCTGCCGTATAGTTACATCGGCGACAGTGGCAACCGTACCAGACACACTCAGGTTCGGCTTTGCTCGCTACACTCCGTTACCTCGCAATGGATCCTTATGACGAATACATGCACAACCGAAGATTGTCAATCCAGCCATTGTAGCCTTATAGTTACATCGGCGACAGTGGTAACAGGACCGGACACACTCAGGTTCGGCTTTGCTCACTACGCTCCGTTACCTCGCAATGGATTGTAGATAATCTTGGATCCAATTTGCTGTTTGTAGGATATTTTCTTCTTTGAGCGCCAGAATATTTGGCCATTTTGTAATGAGGCTGTCAATCTCCTTCTTGTTCATTTTGAGTCTCTTTAGGATTGCTATTTTATGCTGTTCTTCAGTTGCTTCAGTTCTCCTTGGCTTAGCACGCAAAACTGCAATTGTACTTTGCTGATTCAGAACTAGAGCACCCTTAAAGTTTGTACCAGAAGCACTTTCGAATCCTTCATACTGGTACCCTGTCCTCGGCTTAGAATTCCAACCCATGAGACTGTCACTCAGAGCTGGTTGAAATCCCGCCGTCTCCTGCAAAGCAGCAACGAGAACAAGCACCATCGTCAGCAATAAGGTGACCGGTCCATGATCTTTTGGGGCCGCCATTATTATTGTAGAGAAGATACTATTATAGTGATTGCTACCCTTGATGCCTGTGGCCCTATCGGCTCCAAGCTCCATGCCCTGCTATTACCTGATACCAACTGCTCTTCCGGATCGCAAAAGATCTGTGGAACGGATCGTTTGACGTACGTACCGCGATGCGTCTGTCCGCCATCCTGGGTCTAAAACTTTGTTGAGTCGGACTCAGGAGCGTGCCTCAAAGGGGAATCCCGGATTTAGGGCAGAGTTTCGAATAGGGTAGAGTTTGAAACTCTGCCCGATTTAGGGCAGAGTTTCAAACTCTACCCTATAGGGCAGAGTCAAACTCTGCCCTAATAATTAGGGCAGAGTTTCAAACTCTGCCCTAAACTCCCCTATAGGGCAGAGTTTGAAACGTAGAAACACTACTACTGTCTACGCAGTCCCGTTTCGATTTAGGGCAGAGTTTCAAACTCTGCCCTAATTATTAGGGCAGAGTTTCAAACTCTACCCTATTAGGGCAGAGTTTAGGGCAGAGTTTCAAACTCTGCCCTAATTATTAGGGCAGAGTTTGTCAAACTCTGCCCTAAATCCGATTCAAGAATCCTACCAAATGGTGGATCATGACCGTTGCGGCACGATCCTGATCTACTGGAAGCTGGAAGGATTGTCTTTGGAGCCTTTACTTTACTTCTTAGAGCTACGCACAGCTAGCTAGATGAAATGGCACTAGCTAGCATACAGCAAGTCGGAGCTAGTCTAAGCAAGGACAGTACAAGAGAAGCGCCAACGACAGCCATCTGGTAGTTTGTTTTTACATGCTCAGCTAGACGTATAAACTTCGTTCCCGTCTATTTTTAAAAAGTTGTAGGCTGGTGCCTTTCGTTTGTATAGTGTGTATGATCATTCGATTTCCTCCTGTACAACTTGCAGATTTGCCTTGAGATTGTCAAACCATAGAGACCATCCATCCATGTCGGTTTCTAGATCTGGTTCTTTGGAGAAGAAGCAGGGAATATCATCCAAAGTTTGTAGTTTGAATCCTGCAGCAATGAGTAATTCTCGTCCTCCCTTGTGTCTTCCAATATCTTGATGAAATTTGGGATGATCTCGTCTAATTCTTCGAAAGTTGATTTCTTCTGGTTTTTGAGCAATTTGTGTAAAGATGGTAAGGAGTGCCTGCAAGGCGGTGGTTTTGGCTTGTGGATCATCTTGCGTGCTCTGTTTGATTATTTTCATTTGTGTTCGAACTCCTTCGGGTCCTTTGGGAATGGAATTGATCCAATCTCGTTCGGCTTGTGCAGCCGCTTCTTGAGCTTGACGAGCGGCAAGGCGTGATGCCTCGGCTCTCTGCGCAATTTCCTCTTCTTGTCGCTTTCGTTCTTGTTCGGCTTGCAATCGCTTTTGTTCTTCTTGCTGTCTTTGTCTCTCTTCTTCTTCTAGTTTCCGTCTTTCTTCGGCTTCTTTCAGCTTTTCTTGCTGTTGGCCTTGCGCTGCCTCTTGGGCTTTCTGAGCTGCCACTGTTTCTCGTAGTCTCGCCACCACACAATCATCACTATTCGTCCCATCTGATAAGCTCTCTTCTTCCGACAAACCAAAGGCATACCCAACCACTTTTTGCAATGCCTGAAACAGCGCGAGGAGATGACGCACTCTCTCGGCTGTCTTGGCGCCATAGCGTGGAGCTCCCGAAATTGGATCTTTTTCTTCCAGTCGCTTTCCCATCTTTTGCATGCGAGGCTCTAAATCTTTTAGTCTCAAGTCGATCGACTCGAGTGCCTTCAGCACCTCTTCTTCCTTTACAACTGAAGCTCCACCAGCACTATCACTACTACTCGTACTACTAGCTTCTTTTACCGCAACCAAGGCGGGATGAGACTCCTCCAACTCGCTTTCGATCGACAGCAACTTGGACGGATCAGGGCGGTGCAACGACACATACAGTGCCAGCAGCTCTTGGCATTCCGATTCACTACGCTTCAGTTCGGCCATTGTTCAAGATAGACACCCTATGGAACTGATCAGACGAGACAAATAATAGAAGCTCTAGAGGACAAATGACAATTTCTGAGGTCGTGGCGATCTGTTCGATGGTTTTGGGATTTGGGAGCTCCTCGACCTCCTTCGATCAGCATCCAATCGCTTCGATACCGGTAGCCTTAACCCAAAGTCACTTCATTTTGTCCGATGCTCCGCACCGGCACGACACCGTGGCCTCGCTATTAAAAGGCTAAGGCTTTTAGTGCGTTAGAGGGAGCATTTTCGCCGAGCATGTCAGGCCGTGGAAAGTGAAAGGGCTCTTGTCAACAATTTTGGCCTTGCAACTCGGATCTAAAACCTCGTCCTTGGCATTTTTAATTTTGAAGCTTGGACTGGTCCATCTTGTATCTTCATCTTTGGCTCACTTGGGTGGTTGTAAGATAAGGAAAAAGTAGAGCAATGAACATGACGAGCCGCCAACTGTTGTTTCTCCTCCTATCGTTGTCGGGCACCGTGCCCAGCTCCAGTTCCGCCATCAGCCAACATGCAACCGAGCAAGATTTTGTTCACTGCGAAACGCTATGGATGGGAGGATCCACACCGCAAAACAGAGACAACGACAGCAATGACGATATTGCCAATACACCTGGAAAACTATGCGTGCAACTCACAAGAAGCAATCCAAACGCAGAACAACCGCATCATCTCACAGTCTTTCACCTCCTCAACGATAAGCACGGTTACATCCTCGACGAAAGCTATCTTTGGGTAGGAAGCGATCCATCCAACATGCCACGGAGTCTGGCGAGCTGGCCGTTTTACTACCATGTCAACACGACGACACATGATACTACTAGTATCAAATCAGATCTCACTGTCAATATTCCCCTCGACAAAAACAATTCTGCACCTCAGTTTTGTCAAGACGGTCAGGACACTACTACAGTCTATTTGGCAGTGCATCCGGTCATACTGCAACAGAGCACCCACAGAAGCCACCATCAGTATGGTGTTCCTGAAACATCAATTTCGGGACTACCAGTAGTGACAGAACCAAATACAAGATCTCTACCCAAACTCCAAGATCAACCAAACCTGCGAAGAGCTTCGGCCACAACGGGACAAGACGGCGTCTCCAGCAGGCATCAAGACAGTGGAGTCTGGTGGATGGAGTTGGAACTCACCGTTCAGGGGTTGTGTAACCAAGAACACGCGTCATCTTCCTCCGTCTCCCCCCACCAGCCTCGAATAGTGCAGTTACAACAACGCCAACGTCGACTCGACTGGCAGTCATCACGACGTAGACTCTCCTCCGGTTGTCATGGTGGTGCAACGCGCGTTTCCAGAATTGCCACGCTCGAAGATACGGCTGCGGACCCCACCAATCAAGTTCTCACGGAATCATTCATTCATCAATTCCACATTATCACCACCTTGTCCGCTCATGTCGCCTACGACACGCAAGTCACTCGAAAAGAAGACTACTACCGAACCATATATGATCAATTCTATGCCTATAACGACGGCCTCAACGATGCTGCCATCGTGGCCAAGGTCGACAACATCTGTTATGGTGTATTCCGAGGAACTGTAGAGTACAATTACTTTGATGAAATGCAAAACTTGCTACCCGGATACCGAAAGGTGGATGGCACCGACTGTTATGTGCGACGCGGTCTCTACGATGCCTACTTTACCAATTACGCGACGCAATTTGAAGACTCCGTAAGAGACTGCGTCAACTCGTGCGACGATGGAGATTGCGAGCTGGTCTTTACCGGTGGATCTCAAGGTGCCGCGGTGGCCGTCGTGGCATCCATTCGATTCTATCAAGAGTTCGATCCCACGGTCATGTCCATGGGAGTCATGCGCACATTTTTGCCCACCAGTCCCTTTGATGATCACGCACCATGTACTCATGTCAACGAGGAAAAACATTATCATTTCGTCTTGACGGATGATGTATTGAAAGCGTACGACCCCATCCCCTACGTCTACGCCTTTTGGGCCAAGAATGTGGGACATGAGATCCTGTACGACGGCAACGGAAACTTTAACTACCAAGGTTTGGCGCCCAACTACATTATGAGACGTGAACCGGGGAACTACGCCATTCATACGAGATGGAATTATGTTGTCAAGTCGCAACGAGCCTACGAAAACGCTTGTCTACCCTACCCAGCGTATGGTTGGGTGGATGGACACTGGTGCACCGATCATGACAATTGCATGCCGACCAGTTACTGTAGTGACATCGCTGGAAGCACGTGTCAGCCCAAGTTGGAAGTTGGCTCGGACTGTCACAACAGTGATGCGTGCTTATCGGGTTCCTGTGTCGACGGCATCTGCTTTATGGTCAGCAAGAAACAGCTATTGACGCCGATTGGCAACAAATGCTGGACGAATGGACAGTGTGGATCGGGAAGGTGCGAGGGGTTCATTGGATTTTCAACCTGTCAGATGCAACTGGAATCGGGTGCTTCTTGCAATGAACATTCCGACTGTCTCTCGGGTCATTGTGCGGGCATGATCGATGGCAAGTGCTTGTGATCATCATCGTGAACAAGGGTGTATGCGAGTTGCCTGCAACCATACACTTCCAGAAGAGGCGGGGAGGACGATCAAACTCATAGATAGATACATATAGTCTTTGAGTAACAACAAAAGATCAGTGAGTTCTACTTGCAAAAGTACCTTTGTTGGTTAGGCAACCATGGGGAGCATCATGTGTCCGCTGCCTTCTTTTCGCGGACTCAACTAATATTTGCCGTCATTCAGGAATCAGCTCTCCTGATTGTATCGTGAAACCAGCAGCGGGCAAGCTAATTCAGGTGTATAACGAGCTCATGTAGGCGCTAACTGACACCCAGCATATCTATCTAGCTTGCCAGTACAATGCATCTTGAGCTATTTGGAAAATAATGAAAAATTGAAAGATGAATGAAGATAATCAATGTTGGGCACTGCCCTTAACCATTTTTCTGTCAGTTGTGAGATTTCTTCTTCGTTCCAAATACTTTTCCCATTGAGCTGGTGGATAACATGCCAGACTCAACATCGGCACTGTGAATCTACGTTTTGGCAGGTCGACTTCCAGGACTTGTTCCCACCTATCTAATGTATTTATGTTTTCATTCTGCTAGGGTCGTAGCAAAATCATCTTTTCTTAACTGCTGTTGCACTTTGCTGCTGTCTGGAAGTTAGATTTTGACAGGGTGTTCATTTGCTGAGAACGACTCTTGGCTGAAAAAAGCCCTGATGATTTGATTTGGATTGCAAGTACTGATTCCATAGCTTCCACTGAGGCCGCCTCACATAACCCAATGGTGTACTTCCACGTCTATCTTTGATGAAAAGAAGATCGGGTTCTCTCTCTAGGATAAAGTCAATCAAGTCAAAGTTGGGCTCTGCAGTCCAACAAGCATCGGCCAGAGGCGTTCTACCAAAATCATCGCAGATTCGCAGAGGGACATGACACTCGTCCACCAGAAACCGAGTCATTTGGTACATGCCCTTGCGACAAGCCAAATGCAAGAGAGATTCTCCAAATGCGTTGCTGCACTTGAGGGGACGTCCCTGGCTGTAGAGAGCCCGCAGGGTGCCATAGTCTTGTTGACGAACGGCATTTAGCACGGTGTGATCGTAAGCCTTGATCTCTTTGGCCGTTGGAGGATAGAAGAAACCAGCCAACGATTGACTGTCAAAGGCATAGTAAGGAACTCCTGCACTCGTCAACGACTGTAGCGTGTCATCTGGGCGACGCTCTTGGTCGAGAGGTTGTTTGTGCATTCGCTCCGGTAGCTCGGACATGATGCACCGAATCTTCTTGCGGCTTGTGCATGTACCGAAAGAATCACCGGAGGAACTTTCATCATCAGAGTCAAAGCGGGGGCGTTTCATGGTAACACAGCACATCTTGATGAGCAATGGAGAGGGTACCGTACTAGTATGGGGGAGGCGGGTGGATCAAATAAAAGCTTTGGAAAAGTGAGCACTCTGAGCCGAAGCAACAAAAGAACCCTCTCCCCTCTCCATCACCGAGATCCAAAATTCACAAAATTCCGTTCAGGATTATCTCACGTGCCAAGCAGTCATACTTGAACAGAAAGTGACGGTCCGATGTGTCCATACAGGCTTTTGTTCTGTTCCACTGCCCTTCCAGTACCGAGCCGGAAATTATTCTACTCAAAGCTCCACAGAAGAGTCCCCATCGATCTTCGTGATCTTGAATGCACCATCCGAATTCGCTGAGGTGGCAGTATCAGAGTCATAGTGGTTGAAGAGAAAAAGCAGAATGGATCTTCGAGTCTTCGAGTCTGCATCGAAACCACCAGACTACTGGCCGCTGGATACTGCTCTATGGCCCAGGATTGACAGGGACCTAAGAGGAAGTTGTTCGAGCTACCGTCGCTCGACTTGGACGGAGGCTTCAAGAGCTAACATTTTAAAAGCCACTACCGCTATGCTGAAGGCCCAAGCAAAGAGAGCGAACCAAGCAAGCTGCTTCCGCTATCTAGACTATTGCTAGCTAGAACTAGTACTCTGAGCAGCTAGGTGGTGGAAATTCCCCCGTCTCTGTCGCCGTACCTCAACCAAATTGCAGGCTTCGTTGAAGGCCCGTTCAGGCGCTCGCTACCGGACGCAAAGAAGAAAAGGTGTTCTCTACCGATATCGGTAGCTACCGCTGAAGTGACTTTGCAGCTCGTCGTCGAGTTGCTTGTGGCTGACCGAAGCAACGAGAGCTCTACTACTAGCTAGCTAGCAAGCTAGTTAGCACCAGCTTCTTCCAGACCCAGAGCAAAGATTTCAAGTTCACGCTTTGCATGGAAGCCTATTGTGGTGGTTGTAATAGCGAAACGCACGGATTCTGCAGTGCTACAGTCTGTACTGTGCCAGAGCGAAAAGAAGGAAGATGGCCGGAGGCAACAACTCTACAAACAACCTTTGCTTCCAGGACGATTTGCGGCAATGTTGGAGCCGGGCAGTGGACTAGCAAAGGCGCATTTTCCCCCTTATGGTGGGATCAAGTCAAGCGGAGTTGGGAGGATGATGCAACTCCAATAATCTCCCTTTTAGATCCAGCTGGTCACGTGGGAGCCAGGCTGTGAGAAAGATCCCCGAAGTTCATTCCTGCTTTGGATCTTTTCTCGCGTGGATTGCCGTGGACTCAAAACACGAGTCGAGGAGGGTACATGGTACGTAATATCTGCGTCCAGGAAATCGACTTCATCAGCACAATGAACGCTCCATGCTGCCTCATAAATTCAAACTACAAGAACAAAGCTACGGTACAAGAAGAAGAGCAAAGAAAAATCTTTCCCGGACTACACACTCAATCAAGCAGCATGTCGAGCAAAACAGAGCCCAAAGACGTCGAGGAAGTTGACATTGAAGTCGCAACAGCCACAGACGCCACAGACGGAACAACCACCAATCCTGCTGTGAAGATACGCCATGCATTGGCCCTTGGTGGAATATCGAGTATTTTGGCAGGCGTGACCTACATCGTTGGATTTGTCATCTTTGGAGTTGCTCTAAGGGATATGTTCGAGGAAGACAAGCTGAGCGCCGTCGAGAGCGTGTCATTTCTCAAGAACAACGAAGAAGTCTTTTACACGGCAAACTTTCTTGTGTACATCTTGAATGGCTTCCTACAGGTGATTCTTTCCTGTGTCATGTACACTTACCTCCTCTCTGAACACAAACAGAATGGACGTCAAGAAATCTACTTTCAAGTGACATCTGTGATTGGCATCATTTGGGGCGCCCTGGTGATTGCGGCTGGTATGATTGGAAATGGCGGCGGACACGTTGCTGTGAATCTCTACGAAACCGATCCCGTTCGTGCTGCCACGGTGTGGATGACCATCGATGCTGTGTACACCAACGGAATTGGAGGTGGCAATGAGATTCTAGGTGCCGTTTGGGTTTTGATGGTATCCTTTTCCTCCTTTGGTTGCGGAAGGGGTTTTCCCAAGCCCGTGAACATTCTGGGTTTAATTGCTGGTATTGCCGGAGTCATTACCATCGTGCCTGGCATGGATGAAGCTACTTCCGTTTTTGGAGTAGTCATGACAGTCTGGTACATCCTTGCTGGAATGTGGCTGTTGCGGGCTTTTAAAAAAACCTCGTCCAAGTAATCTGGCATTCTGGATAGATGATGTTTGGATGATTCCATTGTGCGAGTACGTGATAAGCTTTTAACGGGTGATAATAGCCAGTGATATCTATGCAGTACGACAGTAACAGAGCGTGATCCCATGTAATAGTGTTGCCCCTCAAAATCTTATAAAAGGCTTGCTGGGAACGGATTGAGGTTTTCTTCCGTCGTGTCTTTCCCCAGATAGTCAAAAGTAGTGGCGGAGGAGACAAAGATTCTTTACCGTATGGCTGCCAGTTGAAAGCGGGAGCGAGTGTTGAACCTAGAACGGCGAGACGAGTCGATCGCTGCGTGCTTTCTCGTTGAACAGGGCTGCGGACTGCAAAGGCATTCAAATTTTTTGACAAGGCTGGATGCCAATGCAATGCAGTGTACACATATTGGGGGGGGCATAGCAGATACACCAGCTAATGAATCATCAGAGATACGGGGGTTACCGGTGCATCGGTTCTCGAGCAGAGAAGAAGTCTTCACAGTTTCACTGATCATCATTTGTTTGCTTGCTTAGCTAACTGCCCGTGGGTCCCTTGCTATGGCTGCTACGGTACCAGGTACCATGGTATTACTAGGATCCCGCAAAGCCAAACCCTTTGCCCCCCGTAATGGTCCTCAATTTCTTGCCCCTGATCCCACAGAACCCAGTCCTGAATTTCGACTGTTCTTTGCTTTTAAAAGCCTGGCCCCGGCTGGCTTCCGTAGATAATTTCCCTACTCTAAAACCCCCCTTGCTTCTGCATTACTAGAAGAGTGCGGGTTTGCTGGGGTCATCGTCGATCTGTGACCGCACCTTTGGATTACACTCTCACATATTATCACGTCTGAACCTAATTAAGCCCTCACATGTTCTATCCTCGTCCGGGGCATGCTCGGTGCCACAACTCCCATAAAGCGGCACATCAATACCAGTGAAGTGCCTCATGTTGCAGGCTTTGCGTTTTCGCAATCCGTCGTCTTTTGGTAGTGCTCGCTGCAAATTTTTGCTCCAAATCGACCGAATGATTCAATAGCTTGGGCACAAGGAAAGAAAGTCAATGCACGGCCACAAAAAGGCTGGCCATCAACGCTAAACAAACAAACCACGTCTCTCAATCCATCCTTGAGACCACCTTCAACAACCATGGGACGTTTAGCACAGCAGAACCCCCCAGACGACTTCACTGCTCCAATTGAACTCACTTCCGGTGACGAAACTCGTCTTGCCGAAACTCGAAGTGCCTTTGGACAGGCATGGCGATCGCGCAAGGAAGCTTCTCGAACTTTGGCCGGGTCCACTTGTGTTTCGCAACCAGGAGCCCATGCCGAGTCTGTGCCACAAGCTGATGTCGAAGCACTCCAACAGGCCAATCCTGCTCCACCAAGAGATGGCAGCGAACAGAATGGATGGTGGAAGAAGTTTCCTCTACTGCGTCGAATGGAACAGAGGGATATCATGTTTGGCTTTGCGGTTGTATGGCTTTTGATCGTATTTGTGATTGCTGTGGTGGTGGCATTTTCCCTGCGTGTGACACCAAACGACGGCCCTACTGCTGATGCCAGGACAGCACACCCAGCATTGGCACTCCCAAACGAAACGCTCTCAGTTTCTCCAACAATGGTGCCATCATATGCCCCTACAATGCCGCCTACAACTTCCCTCGAAGCCTTTGTTGTTTCCATACTTCCAGACGCGACAGGTTGGACGATCAAGAATGATCAAAACTCACCACAAGCAAAGGCTTTTGACTTTGTAGTGGAAGATTCTGCCTTATCTACGTACCCAGCATGGCGTATCATCCAAAGGTTTGCCTTGGCAACTTTCTATTATGCAACAGGTGGCGATGGCTGGAAAGAGAACGATGACTGGTTGAAATACGAATCCCACGAATGCGAGTGGTTCCATCAAAACAAGGATAGGAGCCCCTGTGGCCAAGTCAGTGGAGTTCATGCGCAGGATGGAGGGCGATATGAACACTTGTGGCTACGGGATAACGGTATACTTGGAAGTCTTCCAGCTGAGTTGTTTCTGTTGACTGCACTGAAGACTATTGACTTGGATATGAGCCCAACCAGTAATCATGGTGATGCTCTTATAGTTTCCAATGAAATCCCCACTGAGATTGGTCTCTGTTCAAGCCTGGAGTCTCTATCCCTTGTGCACTTCAAACTCAGAACCGTGCCGTCTGAAATACTGCAACTGAATTCCCTTAGATTATTGAATCTTAGTGGAAACCTATTGCCAACAAGTGTTCTGCCTGAGTTGCTGAGCCTTGGCAGCTTGACCGCTCTCAACTTGTCCCAAAACTGGCTGACACAACTACCAACATCATTTGGTCAACTAAGCAGGTTGGAGACACTTGATATGAGCTCCAATAGGTTTAGTACACAGGTGCTGACTTCTGTGGTTGCCCAGTTGACTTCTTTGAAAGTACTGTCACTTCACAGCAGTGGGCTGTTAAGCACAATGCCCTCTGAGCTTGGACTCATGTCTAGCTTGGAAAAGCTTCTTCTAAATGACAACGAACTTACTGGGACCATTCCAAATGAGCTTTGGTCATTGGTGAAAGCTGGGAATCTTTCCATTCTGCATATGGAGAACAACCAGTTTTTTGGTGAAGTCCCAGATGAAGTTTGCACAATCGTTGCAAACAGCTCGATATTCGATTGCAATGATCTCCTTTGTGGGTGTGACTGCTTGTGCATTGTCCCTCTTCTCCCAGCAAGCACAGTTGGTATGATTCGGAGTTATCCAACATCACCACAAGCCAGAGCTTTCCAATGGGTGAACGCAGACCCCTACTTGCATGACTACCCAGACTGGCGTATCCAGCAACGTTTTGCTTTAGCCACATTCTACCTTGCAACAGGGGGAGACCACTGGTCTGTGAACAGAGGGTGGATGGAATATGGCATCCACGAGTGCCAGTGGCATAGTGGGGAATCTTACACTAGTTCTTTTCACAGCTTTACAACAAACCACTCAAATTCATGTGACCACAACCTGGATGATCCATATGGAGACGATGATGGAATGTACCGACACTTCTGGCTCCAAGATGATCAACTCATTGGGAGACTCCCCCCAGAGCTGTTCTTATTGACATCCTTGCAGAGCATCAACTTGCGCTTTGGTGAAGGGTCTCCCCTGCAGTCTCTGCCGAGTGAGCTTGGGCTGTGCACAGATCTAGAGTCGATTTCTTTCTCAGGCCTCAAGATCAATGTTCTACCACAGCAAATGAACCAGTTGACGTCTCTCCGCCACCTGAGCCTCAAGAACAATCGTCTAACAACGGATGCTATGTTTGATGGGATCATGGCGGCACCATTGTCATTGGGATTGAAAACCCTGGACTTGTCCCATAACATCATTCATCGGTTTTCATCCGTCCTGGGACAGTTCCCCAAGCTAGAGAACCTTGACATGTCATCCAATATTATAAGAAGCAGGATTCCGCCCGAGGTTGGCCACATGCACAGCTTGCGGCAACTTTGGGCTCATGACAATTTCCTTATGGGAATTCCTTCGGAGATCGGCGCATTGACTAGCTTGGAACAGCTTCTTTTGGATAACAACCAGATCGAGGGAACCATTCCAATGGAACTCGAGTCATTAGTAGCAGGTGGGGCTCTGACAACCTTGCGCCTGGATGTCAACAAGTTTTCTGGCCATGTCCCCGAGGAGCTTTGCACTCTGGGGACTGCAAACTTCACATTTGATTGTGGGGAATCTCTCTGTGGTTGTAGCTGTGTCTGTACTTGAATTGCAATTTTTAAGCCAATCACTCGAAGCAAAGAGCACCCGCCGGTGGTGCTGTGGCTGGCTGTCGTTGCTTTCGTTGCCCATTTAACCGTTTAGTAATTCTTCATGAGATACTAGACTACTACTCAAACCAGCTCCAATACAACCTTGGCGTACATACGGTAGCATTTATATTGCCGAAAGGCCTCGCGCGGCCGGACTCTTCCTCGAGGAAGCCATAGCCAGTGCTTATTACGCTTGCAGGCTCCTCTCCTGAGCCCGAGCCGGAAGCCGGAAGCCGGTGAGCCGGATGCAGCCAAGTTCCAAACAATCAAGGAGATCAAGCATTCACATCGGCTTGAGAGCTGCTTTGAGAACTCGCACGTCGCACAGCAAAGTGATGGGTGGTGGGTTCGATTGGATTCCAAACTTCCCCACTCTAGCTAGACCACTTTTTATCTCCCGTAGAGTAGTCTAGCTAGATCTGGGGGCTGGGTGGGGACGGACTTCAAAAAAGGCTTCGCTTTGGCCTTCGCGTGCTGAAGGCTGTAATAATACCCCGACATTTTTTTTAAAGTCTCTTCTCCACGAAGGAATCACGTCAGATAAATCTCTGCTTCCTGGCGAACGAAATGGTGATGCTGGTGTTTAGGTGGAGCTGTCAAACGCCGGTACCAACAACCGTATAATTCTTTGTACAATCGTACTGAGCACATGAGCACATGCTAGACTAGGTAAGAAATACTCCAGTAGTGTTCGTTGCCTGTAGACTCTCGGAGCATCTCACATTTGTGCTGGGCCGATAGCAACCAAATACTGGCTCTTTCCGGAGGATATTTTTCCCGAGGGAGTGCCTCCGATGGTTGGAGGCCTGTTGCTCAGTTGCTATAACCGAGTTGACACACACCATCATAAAAGTTTGTCGTCGACTTGACACAAGACATCAAAAAGCAACAACCTATCTACAAGTACTAGTATTGATAGCAATCACAGAAACAGAAACAGCAATAGCAACCAAAATACAATGCACTCGTTCGTCTATGGATTACTAGGAGGAGCCTTGATTGGCTTGGCAGCCAGCGTGCTCCTGCTCTTCTCGGGAGATATTCTGGGTGCTTCGGGGATAGTCTCCTCAATAGGCCTAGCGCCAATCTCGTCCATCCAAAATCCCCGTCAACACTGGAAGATCGTCTTTATTGCAGCCTTCTTCCTCTCATCGCACCTCTTCTTTGCCTCGGAATACGAAGATAAAGACGGTGGTCTTGCCAGTCTCAGTTGGGCTGCCTACCTGATTGGTGGCCTCTTGGTTGGCTTTGGAACTCGACTGGGCAATGGCTGCACGAGTGGCCATGGCATTTGCGGACTGGCTCGTTTTAGCAAACGATCCATGGCAGCCGTCATGACCTTTATGAGCATTGGTATCATCACGGCCTACTTCACCCAGCAAGCCACGACACCTTTTGGTGACAGCGCATTTGCATTCCTACGAGACGACTCGCAAGAACCCGTTCGAGTATGGGACAAGGCCGGCGCCGTCCTGAGCATGTTCCTGGCCTTTGTCGCATTGGTGGCAGCCGCATTCCACCCCATCTCGGAAACCGAAGACGTGAACACTCGAAGAAAGTTGGCCCCAGCCGCGATTGTCGGCATCCTCTTTGCCGCGGGCCTCTACGTCAGCCAAATGGTCTATCCCGTCCGAGTCATGGGTTTTCTGAACGTTGGATTGATTCCTCAAGGCGACTGGGATGCTACCCTCATGTTTGTCATGGGGGGAGGCATGACCCTTTCCTTCTTGGCTTATCAGTTCGTCGAAGGCTTCCAGCTCTTCAAGGGCGGTCCGAGTCCATTGGCCAAGCCATTGGCTCTGACAGAGGGATCTGAGTTTTGCGTCCCGTCCAACACGATCATTGACCGCGATTTGGTCCTGGGTGCCATGTGCTTTGGCATGGGCTGGGGCATCTCAGGTCTATGCCCGGGTCCTGCCATGTTTTTGGCATCCATTGGCGTCTCGTGGGTGTTGGTTTGCTACTGGCCAGCCTTCTTTGTTGGAGCCTACATTGCGTCGCTCGTAAAGGGCAAGACTATCCCATCCTGCTTCCCAACATCATCATCCTCTTCCGACAGCAAGAACGATTCCCACTCGACGACCGACCTCGAAAAGGCAAAAGACGGCCTCGAAAAGGCAGAAGAGACCGTGGCGAACGACCTGTGCGACACGGCAGTCTTTGACGACCTTGATGAGGAGAGCGGAGGAATCACGACCCGAGCTACCACAGCTACGATCTCACAGACAGCAGAAGCAGAGCACCCTTCTTTGGCCTTTGTCGATGTATGACGTGCGAGTCGCCGCCTCCTTTTTGAGAGCCTTTAGTATATTAGCCAGCTTCCAATAACTTAGATTCCTTCCATTTTGCATTATCCATGCAAGAACGTTGTCTTTGCTTGCGGTAGCATCGTCACGACTGTACCGTATCGTTGCACGGTATCTACAGCCGTACAAGCGATGCTGTGCGACGAATAAGGGACGAACGATTCAATCGAACACGTGGCTGAGTGAGTGGTTGAGTCCGATGTGCATAATGGATCGTTTCGTTCGTTCATTCTTCGAAAGGTGTGTTCTTACGATACCGGTACCTTAATGATTGAATAATCGTTTCAACCGCAGGGGGTACCTGGTACCTGGTACCGGAACCGTGCGTACGGTATCGGTAACGGTGCGAGTGACCGCACCTCTTTGGCTATCGTTCCAACCCCGTCACAGTTTCAGACAAGGGATAACATTCCCAACGTGCATCGGCCTTTCTGGCTAGCATTTGGCCGCAGAGCCATTTTTGAAGGCTTGCTGCGATTTTTGAAGCGTTCTTGCAGGGTGTCGAATAAGTACCAGGTACGGAAAGAGCAGGGTGCGGGAATGAGTTGCAGCTGTCGCTTATCCTGTATCCACGATTTTTGCACCCCACAACTTGTCGTCGATATCGAATTGTACTCGAATCATAGCCAGACTACGAGCTGCCTTTGACTCCGAGCACGGAGCTACCATGGAATATCTATTTGACTTCAGGATAATATGGAATTAGTACTACAAGTGAAAGAAAAAGAAGTTGTCCTTTTTTAGAAAAGATCAGTATTTACAAGTTTGTTTTCTATGGTATGTACAGAAGTGGTCTTGGCGATCTCGGAGCGTATTTGCAGGTTTCGTAGTGTAGTGTTTGGTTGGTATGTTCAATATGTTCAGTTGATGTCACTTAGTCAGTGTTTGGTTTGTACTGTGAGTTTGGTTTGGTTACTAGTTTTGGGTAGAGTAGTTTTATGCAGTAGGAGCAGCACAAGGTCGTTGCAATCGAAAGACCATTGCATTTTGCACGAACTCGTGGATCTGTGATTGTTCTACCATGCTAAAGTTGGTAGTTTCTTCATCTAGAATCGCATGGATGGAATAGTGCCATAGTTTCTCCGAGTTGTCATTGTTAGCAGCACTGGTGGTGTTAGTGGTGGTGGGAATGGGAAGTTCATACTCAATACTGGCCTGGTTGTTCATGACTGCCAGAGTGAGTAGGATGAGTTCATCATGAGCTGTACATGTAGTATTAGTAGTGAGAACCTGCTGCAGAGATTGTTGGCACTGCTGGTAGTACTGCAATGCACGACGCAAAAATCCTTCTTTTTTCGTCTTTTTGCCTTGCTGGTGGAAAGCCAGAGCTAGATTGAACAAGACAATGGCGCATTCAAATTGGACATCCTTGCTGGTGGTGTTGACTGGTGTTGTGGAGGTAGAAGCAGAGTAGGCAACCGCACAGGAATAAATGTAAAAGACGTCGTCTTCCAAGTGCGGAATCTGAATACGAGTTGTTGTGGCGGCCGTACTACAATCGGTACCAACAATACTACTAGTACATGTAGAACCAGTAGCACCTGCAACTTCCATGAGAGACTCCCAGGCCTCTTGGAACAGGGGAATGGCTTCCTGCGGTTTCCCACTGGAAAGTTCATATACCCCATCTTCGTTCAGACCAGCGGCTTGTTCCAACAGAAAGGATAACCGCTCACTGCTGTTATCGCTAGAGCTGTACGATCTACTAGAGCAATCCATGGTGATGCAGTATTTGATTATACTGAAGAGGTAGTGTGGGTGTATGTTAGTAGAGAGTCGAGTTGAGGCGATGGGTTGGGTTTGACTTGACTTGACTTGGCTTGGTTTATGAGTTTATGAGATCTTGAGGATTGAGGTGGCCAACAACCAGCTTCTCGATTGTCAGCCTCTAACCAGCACAGCTGAGCTAGTCTGCTCGCCACTCACTCGCTCAGAGATGAACGATTGAACAGCGCAGACTCTAGCAGGGGCAGTAACATTGATTGAACTTGCGGTCATTGAAGAATCACCTGCAACACGTGCAATTAAAGGAGAAGAAAAGTTCAAGGTCGGCAAGGAACAAGCAAGGCATCCTTTCCTTTAACAAAATTATGTCATTGACGATTCGGTGGATGTTCAAGTCTACACAAGTTCCCCTGGATTTAAACAGCTACGACCGACCTTCAACTACGGAATCAAGCTCAAGCTACCGACATCGCCGAGTGAGGGCTATACGACTAAGGCCGCTAATTGCGTGGTCCCAGAAATAATTACAAGTCGTCTTACGCTTCTCACATCATACTTCACGTGAAAGCCTCCGTGTCTCCGTGAGTACAGTAGTTGCCAACTCCGATCCAGTCAACAGAGTACTTCCTCGAGTAAAACATAACTTTAACCTTATATTAACCGGAACTACCCTCTAAAACTGTCTTCTAGCTAGCTAGTATCATAGTGCAAGCAGGGAGCAAGAGGTACGTGTGACTGAAGCAAGATCCTGGTTCTCTGATCAAGGTGTTCCTCGGTGCTGGACGCAGAAAACAGAACTAAAAAGAACCACCCACGAACTTGACTTTTTGCCTTGGCTTCATGCTTTCTCCGCATGCTATTGCTATCGAGACTGCTATACATGTAGCTCTAGACTCCAATTGCAAGTTTGTGAGCCCCACTCCCGGCAAGGAAGCCCTTCCATCCTTCTTTTCTCTCTCAAGTGGTTAGCCAAGAGAACCATAGGCATGTTTTCTGCAGGCAAGCTGTCGACTGGCAGAGGCCGATTATTTCCCTTACAAGCATGATGGCAGAGGCTGTTGCAGGAGAACAAAGAAACCTACAGTAGGAGGCTGGCTCAGCCATGCCCCTGACTTCAAGTTATGCAATCACCCTTCCGAGGACTTTCCTTTCTTGCTCACTCTGGAAGTGGTTTGGCAAGAGGTAAGAGAACGGTGCTTTCTAAAGCTGGCTTTCAGCATTCGCTCGCTCGCTCGCTCGCCCCTCCTCCAGTGATTTCACGAGGGAGGTTCGTACAGCAGGCAGCAGGGACCAAGCTTGTTCCTCTCCCCACATCAAGGCCCTGCCTATTGCGGGCATGCAGTAGAAAGAGCGAGGGGCTCTCAGGTCCTGGCCACGTCGCTGTCAGCACGGCAACTTTTTTCAATGGCATGACTAGTCAGAGAAGAGGCACTGGCCTTCGGTTATATCACAGCGCTCATCTACACGCTGAGCTTCGAATGGCCAAGCCCAGTGGCAGACAATGACGGTATAGTAAAGCAACACAAATCGTATCATTTCTTCGCATTACTAGTTTGCACCACACCTTCTAGCTAGACAGTGAAACACCCACCAATGAGACTGGCAAGAACAATTAGAGAAACCACGGCATTTCCAATAGCTGCTGCACCACTGGCTTCACCGGCCAAGGACTGAACAAGTGAATCCGCAGCTGCATCGCTGGTTTCATCGGGCGAGGACTGATCTTGATCTTCGGGTGTACCGGTATAGTCGCAGAGGCCTCCCGCGCAAACCAAGCTGTTGGCACAGTCAGCATCAACTCCGCAAGCTTCATTGACCTCTGCAATGTACAGTTCCTCGCAGTTGTTGGCAGCACAGCAAGAACCAAAGGACGCCTTTGGATCACTGATAAAGTCGCGAGTAACCATATCCCGATTACGGTCACCTATGGCAACGCGCACAGAAACTTCACGGCCGTCCATCTTGATGCCATTCTCAAAAGAGAAGCAGCCGGCCAAGAGGGTTGGGACCTTGGCTGTCCCTGGCTTGGGATAGATAGAAAGGAAATTGAGGCACATTTCATCCGATGTCTCGGGCCCGCCGACAACATCAAAGTCTATTCCAGTTGTGTCATATTCACAGGTAGTGACAAAGGAATCACCAGGTAGAATCTTCAGTGGAGGGTTCAAACTGTAGGTCTGCTGGTTATCAAATTCGTACCTGTTGATGCGGCCCAGTTCGCCAATCTTTTTACCACAACGATAATGCTCAGTTACCAAGGCCTTTCCATAGAGATGCATGTGTGGTGTGAAGGCATACACGTACACTGGACCATTCAGGTGCTCTGTAATGGCTGTTGGGCAAATGCTTGTAAGAGGATAGTTTGTCTGTTGTGGGGGGATCAAAAAGTCAATGTCAACTTGCACCATGCCTGTTGCAAGGTTCTCTCCAATCAAAGGACGAAGTGTAGGTGTCATGTGCAATCGAATCCCTGATTGATCTTGCTGGGGAGTCCCCATAGCATTGTCGTAGTGAGCTTGAATCTTGACCACAATTTGATCCAATCCAGAAAAGTCCAACTCATTGCCCACATTGGGAGGATTGCAGGATTCGTGAGGCCCAACGGCCCAACCACCAACTTGGATGCACCCACTTTCATTCCCGGAACAGTCATATGGTCCCTGGCCTACTTTGTCCCCATCGATGCTATTGTAACCTTCAGGGCAAATGTAGACAAACATGTGGTGTAAGACATTTGCATTATCCAAGAGGACGCCATGCTTGACCTTGTGCAACAATTCCTTAGCAGGAACATCCACGAGCTTCTGCTCACAAATGTAATGAGTCTGTGTTTCATCCATTTCCGTGGGTACCGAGAAGGAAATATCCATTGTAATCTCATCATCAGGAGCTACATAGTTGTCACACTCATTGATAGTCGCAACTTCTTTTGCTTCATCGGCAATGCCAGGGTGCGACAAAGCAGGACCAGCAGGTTCTTCTCCTTCTGACCATTCACAGTTGGGGTCTCCAAGCTCTTCACCATTGGACCTCCCATCACCATCTGAATCAGCTTCACAAAGAGCTGTGGTCCATTCAAATCCATTGGCAGCAAAGTCTAGACCAAAAGAGTTGCGGTCACCTCCTCCAGCAGTTCTCACATGCCCAACACCAGCCCAAATACCTCCTTGTGGACCTGGATTGGGGACACCATATCCGTTGGGTATCTTTGCAGCATACTGAGGGAATGCAGATGCGCCTGCTGCGCACAAGAGACTGATAGTAATCTTCATGAGCTTCATTTTTCTTTCTGCTTTGTGCTCTTCGTAAATTGTGAGCCTTTGGAAGAAAGGGACCAACGGTGTCTTGTATCCAAAATGACGACCCATCGGGCCGCAGGCTGACGACCGATCGTTCGAATATGCTTTCTCTCCCAGCATTCGGCGAGAGAGGCTTATCAAGTTTTATTGATTTCACCAGAAGCTCCCACTCTGAGGAGTGCTCGTTGCGTACTTTCCAAGATCTTTCTGGATCTTGTGCGAACAGATCCGATGAGCCCTTAGCCCTGACTCTACTGTTTTAATCAAGATACTATTTTAAAATACTATCCCGGGAGAGAACCTGCACTCCTCACCACTCCGGGACGACCCCCAAAGAACAGATCTCACTTCAAAAGAAGTTAAAGCTAGCTAGCTAGCTAGCAGGGTTTGGTACCACAATTTTTCTTTCTGTCTCGATCGCAGCATGCTACTAGGGCTAACGAGCCAAAAAGTGTGGGTGGGTTGAAACTCAAGACTGGCTGGCTGAAACCTGATTGTGAAACATCGCCAGATGTTCCTGGTTGTAGCAATCCCTGACTGCTTTGTACGTTGCCTTGTGGAGTCGGCCATTGAATCTTAGTCTACGAATAGTTTGCAATCTTGCTTGGTGGCTAGCTACCGTACTCAAAGCATTGCTGGTGGGTATTCAAAAAGAGATCAACAATAGTCAATGGACTAGAGAGCCAGCTTCTTTTCAGATCTTTTTCATCTCCTTTTTCCAACGGAGCCAAGCGATCTTGATGGTCAGGTCAATGAGTAGCGCAACACTTCGATCCCTATGCTGTATTCATTCGATTCGACGATTACCATGTTTTTGATTCGATTCATTCCTGTTATGGTCGTCATGACGAAATTCTCTGAAACACTTTGAGCCCCTCATAACTTTGAAACTGCTGTAGCAACAAACTTCATCCACCAAGAGAAGCACTCGATACCATACCTTGGTGCTTGGCCAGGTTCACTATCGCAGGCTCATGCAAATCCTTGATTGCTACTAGTACCGGTATCAATGCACAGCGGTGATGGCGTTTGCATGGGAGTGTGATTGAACGGAATCTTGATCGGTACTCAAGGAAAAAATGAACCAGTCACATTTGATCTGGCGACCCGGACATCACACCCACTGTGGACCTTTTGTTTGCATTGGAGCTCCCTTGACACTTGACACCTCAAGCTTCGCGGGTGCGGCTACGACACTCCACCAAATTGCACCGTTGGTGGTAGGACTTACACAAGGTACTCATCATATCCAGCTAGTAAGACGATCTCGCAAGCTAGCAAGTTCCCCCCAAACGAGCACTCCTCAGTAAATCTTCACCTCTCACAAATGATTCGAACTGGACCCTTGCACAGAAACTGAAAAGCAGCATGCCTCGAGCAAGAGAAGTTTTCCTTTTACCAGGTACCAATATCCAATGCGGCCGCCTTTACGTTGCGACGGTATCCCCTCCAGCAAGCCGTTTTGCCACTCGAACAACCAGTTCTAGGATCCATTATGCCACAGAGGATACCCATATGGATAATCTCAAGGCTATTCCACTCTCCAGTAGCCCAGAACCGACCAGTGAACGAGATTTCTGGCAAATTGGTCCTACAAGCAACTCGCCTCTGTCGAAACCTCTGACACCAAAGCTAAAAGTGGCTAAGCAACTCGCCTCTGTTGAAACCTCTGACACCAAAGCTAAAAGTGGCTTAAGAGACCAAGGAAGATCCCGAATCATAGCTGGGACGAGGCACATGCGATCATGAGTAAAACTTATTTAATTCAGTCACTTTTTGCTAAGATCGTAGGACCTACGTGTACTTTGTGTCGGATTGGCGACGGACGTGACCCTCGTACGAATCGCCCTCCTTCGATCCGATGTTGATAGACAGCGACACAGGTGAATCAATCTATGATATCAAAGAAATTGAGGGTAACATCCCTGATAACTTGCGTGGCACGCTATTCCGAAATGGGGTTGGAAAGATGGGAGTTGGGGACGAAAGAGTGGCAGATGTTGGTAGACGCGGACGGCTTGGTTTCCCAGATTCAATTCACGTTGGACATTAAGGTGGCATCTGGCGCAAAACGAGAAATGTCCTTTCGATCTAGCTAGGTTCGTTCAGACCAAGGGCTTCACGAAGGAACTAAAGGAGCAAAAGTTTGCCAAGCGCGGCACCTTTGGAACAACACCTCGTGGACGTCCTTCCCTCTTCTCCTCCCGAAGAGGGCATCAATGCGGATCCTCCAACCCCTCCTCTGATACCACGCGTGCTTGGAGCTGCCTTTCGGACTGAGACAATGAAAGCGGCAAACACTCATGCGGTTTCATTTGGTGGCAAGCTGATGGCCTTGTGCCAGGCTGGGCTGCCCTACAGCCTCAATCCAGAGACTTTGGAGACTCACAGTGAGGACAGACTCGACTCGGTGACATGCTACCCGAAGGTGAATGCGAAGCGACTTGGACACAACCGGGACAGTTTTGAGGGATTCAAAGATCCAGAGCTTGCCCTACAAGGGATGCAACTATGGTTTTGAACTACTAGCTAGTACGACTACAACTACTGTAAAGAATAAAGCCATGATTTTGTTGGTAAATGGAATCTCTACTATGTGTTATTGTTCTATGTTTATGTTTGGTTGTATTTAAGATTGTAGAATAGCATCAACAATGATTGAGGTTGGTTGTCGGGTGTCACAGGTATTAACTTTGGACTTTCGTCGCGTGGAGGACGTTCGGACAAGCACTCTGCAATAGAGGCTGCCTAGCACAGGAACCACAAACCTGGCTACCTTTGATGTGACCCTTCAATTGAACCAACTGTATTCATCTCCGCAAAATTGTTGTATAGCCCTGCACCCCACCAGATGCTTGCTCATTGTGTATTGTATTGTGTTAGTCCCCCCAATCCGTCGTCGACGTCCCCACTTACTTACCTGTTGTCCTAGACTGGAATGTACCGGTCAGGCTTTCTGACTTGCCGTCCAGAAAATGTTGTCGTCGTCTGAATTGTTGTTTGCTGCTGTGTGTCCGTCACAGGTTGTGTCGTCGTTGTCTTCTTCTTCTTGCCCTTCACCTTTGGCTTTGTCGACTTTTTCTTTGCGGCCGCCGCCCGTCTACGTTTAATTCTAGGTTGTTGAACTGCCACCCGTCGTGGCTTCGTCTTGATTTGTTCTGTGATTCTCTGAGATGCAATCGCCGCCATGCGTCTCTTTGATCGTCGCAAAGTTGATTGTGCTGTGTCCACATTGTCCTCCTCGTCGACTCGGTTGTCAACCAGTGGTTCTTCAGCATCGACTTGTTGTTTTTCCTCGACCAGTGGTTCTTCAGCTACCACTCCGTCGCCAGTCACGAATTCATAATCCGTATCATCTGAGGTTACGCCAGCCTCCAATCGTAGTGTCTTGTGCCGCCGCATCATTTCCTTGACAAGGTCTCCACCATCCTTCATCAAGGCTGCGAGAATGTCGTTGGGTACCACTCCAAGCAGCACACCATTCATCATTCGCATCTCCAATACAAATGGCTGTTGTCCATGCACACTGATCTTGAAGTGTGTCACATGCCACTTTTGAAAGTATGGAATCACTGCTGTGCATGTGGGAACCACCGCTGCTTCGCATAGGATTGTGGCATCGGATGCCATCTTGTCGTCATCGACGGTCGAGACTGTTTCTATTGTCTCGACGTCATTAGTTGTTGTTGGTTGTTGTTCTAATTCTACGGGTGCTGCATCTTCCATGCAGACGTCCTTGACCTTGCGATAGACAAATCGTCGATTGGCAATCTGTTCTCGCGTATTCAAGGTGCAAATTTCGTCGTTGGCATTGCGCTGAATGCCGCCGTGGTGCAAGTGGCACATGGCGAGTTCGAACATGTAAGTGTTCTTTTCGTTGACCATGAACCAGTGCGAGACTAGCTTGTCGTTTCCTTTCTTCGCCTGGATGAAACGAACAAGTCCCTCGAGGTCTTGATGCACGGCATCAATTTGAATGTACAGTTTGGCGCGTTGTAGGTACGCTTTGTCGCTTTGGAACCATAGGCTGTTGGTGATCCATTTGGCCACTTGTTGGTATCCGTACTCTTGAATCAACTGCACGAGATCCAAGACGCGTTCGTGGGGTGTTTGTGTGCCGACGGAAATGAATTGTTGTTGGGCTTCTTGCCAGAATTCGTAGTGGGCCTGTGGCACATGTTTCTTCATGTCTCGATAGACACGACGGTTCTCAGCTTGTTCGCTCTCGTCAGAAGAGTACCCCATTACAGTGTTGACGGGAGCAAAGGATAAACGGTTTCCATTGCTCCGTTCGGTGTCTTGACCGTAATGAGTCTTCCAGTGAGCGTTGGCTGATTGACTGGGTTGGATGCGACAACCTTTGGGCCGGTGCTGGTTGTTGTCGTATCCGTAGTGACCATGCCGATCCGCAGGAACCAGGGAAAGGTCGTAGGCACCTAGGCAGAGACCGTGCTGCTGGAACTCCACATCAGGACTCGTTCCATACGAGTGCAACAGTGCCGCGGTTTGGACGACATCTTTGTCCAACTCATCCAGTTGGAATGTTGGGACTTCCTCTGCTGCAGGAACATCCTTGATGTCGTTGTTGTTTCCCGTCATCTCCTTGGCGACCTGGAGAACGGGGGTCTTCATGTTGTTGCTGTTGGTGTTGTCGGTGGTCATGGACCACGAGAGCAGCTTGATGATAGAAGAAGTGAACTTCATTTTGCAATTGATAGGTATTGAATAGAAGATGGATAGAAAGGGTAAGTGAAAGTAGGGGGGGTTGATCTGGCCTAGGCTTATCAACAATCGAAAATCTTCCTTGTTCGGTTGGGTATGCAACTCTAGCAATCCGGTTGAACAAAAAAGTGAGCTCATCATGGTGGTGTCTATTTTTTCCACCTCCAATTTCGCATGATGGATTCCTCCAGATTGAAATTTTTGAAAAACGACGCGAACGACGGATGATTAGGCGAGACTGAGCCACTGATGAGGCGAGACTGAGCCGCTGATGAGTGCTGATTTCGTGCTGTATACTACCAAACAGCACCAAACAGCACCCAACAAGACACTTGCGATGCTTGGTTGTTGTTGTGTTGTTGTCTGCGTTGTTCGTTGTCGATGGTGTGCTCTTTGATGAAGCGTTTTCACTGACGTTTGTCGATGACGGAACCAGATGGAATTAAGGCGAAGCGATAACCACGACTCAAAGCTTTAAATTTTCCATGACTGGATGACACCACCTTCCAAGAACGCAGGGCGAGGCTATTATAGCTACGTGGAGAGGCTGCTCATACTAAATACTGTACGATCACCCAAAATGTGTCCGCGAACAGGACACCAATAGCTATGTAGTATACCGTTACTGTAGTTATAGTTGTGGCACTGGTCCATTCTGGTGGACAAGAACGCTTTAGAGATTGTCGGGACCGAGTGGACTGATCAGACGAAAAAGTTGCATCAAAGACGTTTGAAATGCCCAATTGTCTGGTAGCTCGACTCGATCCGCATGAATATGGCCTTGACCGATTGCACAGTGCTGCTCCTGGCCAATGTTATGTCGTTGGACATGCTCAGATCTTTGTTGGGCTTTAACGAGCCTACTTCCAGGAAGAAGATGGAGGGTCGGGCCCCCGTTTATACTCATGTGTTCCCCCGCCCAACATCCAAGCAGCAAACTTGAGCCCTTCCAAGTGGAAGTGCCGCCCAACTTTTCAATTCACTTTTCTCGTGCGTCCGAAGACGAGGAGAATCAGGGCATCTAGTCATGCACTTTTCCAGCCGGCCATGGCCACCATCTGATTCGAAAGACTTCTTGGGGGCGTGGGGTGGATTCGCCCCCAGTTTTCGATGCCATCCCACCGATGCATACTCATTTGTATCGCCTGGAAATTGATCCTCACACTCAGAAATGCGCTTGAGTGTGGCATCAGGAGCCGATGCGGTGATAGAACACATTGGTGTGCACGGCCGGCCAAGTACATGTATTTTCGATCTGGAAAATGACTTGAGCGAAGGACCGGTTGCCAAGCTAAGGCTGTGGAGTGCCGTGCCTCATGGGCTCCAAGGAAGGGCCGGGAACGCGGTCAACATTTCCCTGACACAAACAATGCTGATTACAGATTAGCTTGATTGCTCCATCGTTGTTCGTCGTAATCCATCCCTCTTCCCTCCGGAAGGCCATGCACGTGGCAACGTGTGAAGGCATAGCATTTTCTAGTAGCATTTTTGTCGAATCTGGACGAACCTGACGTGAAAACTGCCTGTAGCAGCGTCCGCAAAAGTGAATGTCCTACCCATTTCGACGCGCAAGAGCCGTGTCGTCTTTTTTGGAGCCATTAGGGTACAACAGGTCAGCGCTTGGGACACAAAGGTCATCTAGCGCACGATTGCAAGTATCAAAATAGTTGGGGTCCGGAAACCCAAACGCACCGCCCTTCAGAGAACTCTTGTGCGGAATGGATGCCCATGTGATCACTCCACTCTTGCCGCTTGTCACGGATGTCCCAATTTTGAAGACCAGCCCTTTCGTCCAGGCGTATTTCAAGCGACGGAGTAGTTTGTCCCCTTGTTCGTTTTGGGGTAGGTACGCCTGTCGTTCGGTTGCTGCATAGAGTTGACCCGGATTGTCGTGATACACCTGCTGCACGCCGACTGGTAGCGTGTAGGTGATGGTGTAGGTACCAAAGGAGTTTTGCTCGTGGCTCACACACAACTTCTGCTGCATGTCCGAAGATACCTTCATGGTTCCCGAAGGACATTTGCCTTGCGGCTCCCCCGTGGGCACGAGGCAATTGGGACAGCGAAGAGCATTGGCAGAATCTTTATTGGACACTGCTACAAGACATCCATGATGGAATTTGTGACCACAACCAATCAATCGCACACTGCGTCCCTTGACACGGAGTGACTCGTGACAGAGAAGACATTCCTCGGATGTATCCCCCAAGCAGCGGATTCTGGCAAAATTGTCTTGATTGGACGGAAGCGTCGCCGGAGCGTGGTACGGAATGGTTCCGAGCACCGAATACAATCCCGCACTACTACCAATATTCGTCGATGCATTGGCTGCCGCAGATGCTGTTGCATTGGGAGGTCCTGTTGCCGAGGCATACGGGGCTGCGCGAGGACTCTGGTGTGTTTGTGTCCTCGCCTGCGGCTGACCAGTAATTGTTGTTGTTGGCGGCGGCGCCGTGACCGTACGAATGAGCTGCTGAGGAATCACCGATGTCTGCGCCTTGGCTCGTTTGCGGGCGGATGTACGGCTGAAACGGGAATTGATTGCTCCATTGTTGGCCGCAGCAGGCATTGTCTGTGGAAATTGTGGTTGTGTCGGGGCTGCCGACTGAGTTGTCTGTGGAAATTGTGGTTGTGTCGGGGCAGCTGACTGAGTTGTAGGATGAGGCCGTTTCCGATTTGGCGTTTTATTATTTGCTGGCGGAAACACAGGATTCGATGACTGTGGCACAGCTTGCATAAGAACTTGTGCCTGTATGGAACTAGCTCTTGCAATTCTTCTCCGTGTGTTCCGTGATGTCCGGCGTTGACGAGCCACCTGGACAGCCTGTTCAATATTGGCACGTAGCAACCAAGTGGCCTCCGCAGCTTGCAAAAGTTCTGGATCAATTGGCCCCAATGGGTTCTTGGATGCCCAGTCTACAACATTGGCGAGAGCTTGCTTGGCAGCAGCACTCATCTTGACTGGCTGTGGCGCTCCTGCGGGCGTAGCTGTTGCCACAGGCATTTGGGTGGCCTGTGGAAACTGAAATTGTGCTTGTGGAGGGGCAGCTGGCGGCGCAGCTGGCGTTGGATTCTGAGTAATTGTAGGATGATGCCGTTTCCGATTTGGTGTTGTATTCATGGCAGCTGCACTCATCTTGGTAGGTTGTGGCGCTCCTGCAGGGACAGTTGGTGCCGAAAGACCAACGGGATTCGACGACTGGGCAGTTTGCATGAGTACTTGTGCCTGTATGGCACTAGCTCTTGGAATTCTTCTGCTGCTGCGCCTGTTGCGTGCAAGTTGTCGTTGCCGAGCAATCTGTACCGACAGCTCTATTGTGTTGCATGACATCCCTGTCGCCTGTGCAGCCTTTAGAAGCTCTGGGTCAATGGGCCCCGATGGATTTTTGGAAGCCCATTCTACAATCTTGGCAAGAGCTTGATTGGACGCACTCATCATTGTGGGTTGTGGTGGCGCAAGACCCAGGGGCGTCGAGAATTGTTGTGCTCTAGATGACCGACGTGCTCTTGGCACTGGTAATCGTGCCCGAGTTCGAATAGCCATTTGTTGTGATAGCCACTGCATGGCATGTGTCGATGGTTGTACAAAATCAGTGGGCAATACTGGCACCTTTTGATTGTTGTTGTTGCTGTTGTTGTTTGACTGGAATAGAGTGTGAATCAATTGTTGCATTTTGATGTGTAGTTTGAAGAGTAGCGCATTTCCCGCATGATCCAATGTACAGGAATCTCCAATGAGTTCCTTGTTGAAGCGAATGAGTGGCAGCACTTGTCGGCTGTCTCGGAGTACCATTTCATCCATTCCAGCGGAATGCTGCGGACGATTGATTTGAAACTTGTTGGCAATGACCGTATTGACAGTGGGTGAAAGAGAGGCAATTTGCGATCGATCCGTAATGGTTGCCGCGTTTCCCTTGAGAATGGCAACTAGCAAGCCCGTGTCTCCGTAAGATCGAAAGGCGTATGGATTGTTTCCCACGTAGACTCCTTCTCCAAATGCCGCTCCATGCCGTGCTTGGAAGTTGGTATTGCTGGCAATTTGAGTTCTGGATAAAAGTCCGTCTTGTCGAATGCTGTCGAGTCGTTCTTGGTGGGTGTAGTGATACGCAATTTCCACGCTACTTCCACACGCACTAGTAGTACTGGTAGTAAAGTCAGCCTGACACTGCATCATTTTCTCTGCTAGAAAGACCATGTCATCTTTTCCCACAGCTTGAACTAGAGACTTCCAGTGGACATCAGTACTGCTTTCTTCTTGGAGAACCTCTTGAAAGGCAGCTAGTACCTTTTGCACAAGAAGAAAGGCTCTTCCTGATGTTCCACGGTGCATCGCCTCTTCTTCTTGTTGCTTTCGCTGCTCCAACGCCAAATCTTCTTGGGCTTGCCAACGACGCGCAATTGCCGCGTCTAGTGCCACTTGCTTGGTGTTGTTGGCGTTGTTTGTGGCGTCACCAGTACCGGTAGACACGCGACGTTGACGCTTGGCGGCTCGTGGCGGAATTTCCAGAACAACTTTGTCATTGTCTTCTTCATTTTCTTTTTGTTCGTCGTCATCGCTATCCAAAATTTCCACCACGGCAAAGGCGCTTACGGAAGCATTGACACTTCTACGACCGCCACTACTACTATTACGAGTAGTCGACTTTTCAGCAGACTCATTGCTGCTGCTCCTGGTCAAGTCCAATTGATCCAACTTGTCCGCGGTTGATCCACGGCCCAAGTTGTTCATCTTCAATTCACTCTTCTGGCTACACAACAATCAGACTCAACGATACAGACACTCGCTAGCTATAGTAGTACGGTACTAGTAGATAGCTCCAATACAATACAAACAGAGCGAAGAACAGCCATGCAACAAGCAACAAGCAACAACAAAAAAAGAAGTGGTGCTGCACCTCGAGGTGAAGGTCTCCAATTGGTTCTTTATTTGTGTAAAAACTGGATTTTTGGAGAGTGAATTTCATGTTTCTTAAGTCATATCAGGCAGTCATAAGACGATTACTCTAATCGTCTGACAATTAACTTATAATCGTCTGACAACTGTCTTAAGACAATTTGTCAGACAGTTTCTGTCAGACGATTATTGGCGAAGACCCCGCGTTTTCAGACGATTATTGGCGATGACTCGGAACATCTAGTACTCAGTTGAACGCAGTACCGGATAATGCCAAGAGTAACCAGCGATCGTCAGAAAGATTTAGCGATCGTCTGAAATAAGATTTAGAGATTGTCTGACAATCGTCTGACACCTATCTCACCATTGTCTTATGGAAGGATGGTTTCTCTTCAGACAATTATCAGACTAATCTCCTTGGAAAGTCATTTATGCCTAATCAAATCATCAATTTTACTCCGTTTCAATCAAATGGGCTTTTTACCTCGAGGTGCTGTCGAGGGCGCTGCCGCTGTTGACTGTTTGGCTATATTTGCCCTGGGTGCCGGTGAGGCATCAAGCTTTAAATCTCCAACTATTGCATGACATTCGAATCGATTAATATTCTGATTTGGTGAATGATTCCATCGAATATTTCATTCGATTGGTTGAAGATAGATTTGACCAAAGCATGATGTGCGAGACCGTCTCCGGTGCAAGAATCGCTTGCACTCTAGCTAGCTAGTCCGTGGCAGAGGTTTCATCTTTCTGCTCCAGCAAATGTTTCCACACAAGCACTTGCACATCCGTTTTGATCCCTCACGAAATGCAATGCAATGGACCGGCAAAAAAGGTCCGAGACTTGCTTGAATTGCGCACGAGGCGAGCTAAGGAGGATGCAGCATAGCTAGCTACGGGCAAACCGGTAAGCAAGGACAGAGGTTCCGGGTCGGGGCAACCGCTTCGCGGATTGAATCAGGCTTGGGGCATATGGTGGATCTTTGATGGGGATGTGCTGCCAACCCTTCGGGTGGATATAGTCCCTGTGTTCATCAATCTGGCATGGGGGCGGGAGATCCAGCCTTTGCATTATTTTTGAAACCTTAGCAGCAGCAAGGAAAGGATCGTGCAAGTAGATCCTTTGCCCATCCGGGTGGGCAAACCGTTTGCCCTAACCTATACTACTACTCACGGCATAATAGCTGCCTGACTTGATCATCCCAAGCAAACCTGGAAAGACTTCAAAGGATCAGAAGAGGAATTATGAATACAACGGTGTCGCGCTAATGAACTGCCTCCATGCACCCACGAGAGATGGATCAGAACCAGCCAACAGATTAGTGCTGCAGCGTGCTTTTGGGCAAACCACTTTGGGGCTTGAAAGGATCAACTCTGCGATCAGACAAAGCGATGACACCACAAGTATGTTGCATCCACAGCGACGTTCTTCTGTTCGTGAATGTACCCCACCTTTTACACGTGCCAGTTCCGTCGTCGCTGTCTACAAGGCATCTTATTCTAGACTTTGTAATTAGTGCGACTTGGGGCGGTCAAGGATCCTAACACAATAAACTTACCAGGACTGGCACTTCGATCTAGATGCTTTCTTTGACGTCCAACCTCTATCAATCATCATCGAGAAAGCCAACAGTATCACTGACTGACGATATGGATGATGACGCTGGGGAGCAACAACCAAAGTTGACACGATCAAAATGCCTACCCCAGATCTCAAAAAGCACCACTTGATCTGTTCCTAGGATCCTCTCTTTCTGTCCTCACTTTTTTCTTCCAGCACCGAAAGATCTGTTCGACGAAATCATGAAGTTGATTTTGGCTACCGCCGCTCTCCTTGTCAGCGGCGTTGTGGCATTACCTCAGTATGCCGCCAAGATACCCAACGGATACGGTGTCCCTAATCCAGGTCCACAAGGAGGTATTTGGGCTGGTGTTGGGCATGTGAGAACTGCTGGAGGAGGGGAACGCAACTCCTTTGGTCTAGACTTTGCCGCCAATGGATTTGAATGGACCAAAGAGCTTTGTGAACTGGACTCGGATGGAGACGGAAGGTCCAATGGTGAAGAGTTGGGAGATCCCAACTGTGAATGGTCAGAAGGACAAGAACCTGCTGGTCCTGCTCTGTCTCACCCTGGCATTGTGGATGAACCAAAAGAAGCTGGAGCCTCAAGTCAGTGCGACAACTATGTGGCTCCGGATGATGAGATGACCATGGACATCTCATTCACTGTACCTGTCAACATCACAAAGAAGCGAACACACTATCAGTGCGAACAAATGCTCCTGGATGTCCCAGCCAAGACAGTCCTCCACAAGATTAAACATGGTGTTCTCTTGGATAACCACAACATCTTGCACCACATGTTTGTCTACATTTGCCCTGCTGGTACTGACAGCTCGGATGGAAATAAAGTGGGAGAAGGACCCTACAAGTGCTCTGGAAATGAGAGTGGCTGTCGAAGAATTGGTGGCTGGGCGGTAGGTCCACATGAATCTTGCAACCCTCCCAATGTGGGTCACGAGATGGACTTTTCCGAGTTGGACCAATTTGTAGTCAAAATTGAGGCCCACTATGACAACAACATGGGAACCAGTCAATTGGACCAGTCGGGACTCCGTCTATACATGACACCAACACTTCGTCCCTTGACGGGGTCTCAGCTCTGGGCCGGCATGATGCCCAATGACATTGACTTTCTCATCCCCCCCAATGAAACCAACTATCCCCTCTCCAACATTTGCCCGACTGTCATGACGGAACGAATGGATCGTCCCGTGTATGTGTACGGCTTCAACCCTCACATGCACCTCTATGGACACTCCCTGGTGACAGAGCACTATCGTTGTGGTCAAAAGATTGGAGAAATTGGAAGGATCAGTGACTATGAATTTGACAACCAGCAGACGTACACCTTGGATCCCCCAGTAAAGATTCTTCCTGGTGATGCCCTGGTAACAACCTGTCAGTTCAATACCACAATGGCAGACTCGGACATCAAGGGTGGCAGGTCCACCAACAGAGAAATGTGTTTTAACTTTTTGGATTACTACCCGATTGCTGGAACGGAGAAGATCCCCACACTGATGAGCGCCTGCATTAGTGTGGAGACTGGTTTCCGGAGGAAAGGAGGGATGACACCTATCCGTGGTGCCTTTGGCGACCTGGATCAAAAAAGTCTGGTTTTTGACTTTGAGAGCAAGCCAGAGGCATCCGTGGGATCTTGTTGTGAATCCAACAACTGTGAAGAATTGTATGTTTCGGGAGCGGATGGGGCTTGTGGTGTGGATACCGATTGTATCAACGACCTAGTTTGTGTTGGTGGCATTTGCGAATTTCCTCCACACGGAGCATCAACCCAAGCACTCGAAAGCAGTGCACGCAAGATGAATGTTGGGTTGTTTTTGTGCTGGGCTGGTATTGCTGCTGCTATGTCTTGTGCCACTCTGTTGTACTAGTAGTACCGGCACCATACCTTGTTTCTACCCACGGGCGGCATCATCAGGCTTGGTTGTCTACTGTAAAGCTTCTAAAATTTATTTATGCATATGAATACATGTAATCCTACAACAACAAGGTAGCTATTCCTTTCCTGTTTTATCTATCAGCTTATCACATCCTCCATAAGCTAGCTAGTAGCTAGCTAGCTACTAGCTAGAAAAGGGGGCTTCGTTCTCTACGCTGTATCTACGGCAAGAGTGGCTCTGGCACAGATCTAGACGCAGCAAGCTTGCATTTTCCTCGGCTAGCGAGTAGCTAGCTACATCGTAGCTAGAGCAAAAGAAAAGGCGACCACCTCCTTCTCTACAGAAGCAGGGTACAGTATCTACATGTACCGTTCACTTGCTCCAAGGGTCAAGTACACGTAAACGAAAAATGTGAAGGAAGAATACACAGTCTCGGTATATAGGCGGCGCGAGCGTCCCCGGCCAGCCAGAAGCCATTCGAGCTGGGATATGGGGCCCAGTGAGAGTCCAAAAGCAAAACAATGTAAATAACAAATTCGACTCACCAGGAGCTAAAAAAGTAAACTAACAAATAACGAAAGGCAATGAGGTGAGAGGCGCATATGGAATTTGCGTACAACCAGTGCAAGGATGGATCAAGCTTGTAGCCCTCCTCAACATCTATATGAGCGGGAAGTCAGTAGCTGCCTTGGTTGTAGAGTAGTGCGCGTAAAACAATAAGGTGCTTTCTGGTACTGTAGAAAATTGTATGGGGCATCTAACTGCTGTTTGGAAGGCCTCAAAAAGAGTGGAATAAAGGTGCTGCTAGAACGTCGCAGCTGCAAGGCTTGGTGCCAAACGATTGAGAGTTAAGCAGATGTATACCTACTCCAGCTATTGTAGCTGCTCAAGCTGGGGGGTAACTGTGTATTGCAAATATCCAATTGCAAAACGTTGTTTTGTTGACTGTTGGCAGTCGTTATTTTACTGTTGTACTGGGACTTTAAATAAATTTTTTCTAAAATAAAAATGCAAAAATGAATTCATTTTAATGTAAAAATATGATGTTTTTGACATTTTACCAAACATATTTATATAGCTACATTGCACGACAACATCACGCGACTCTATTACAAAATTTATTGATAATTCTAACACATAAGAACATAGCTCTAACACATCAGATCACAGCTCTGACCCACAAAATATAGTTCTAATCGTGAAAATGTAGCTCTATTGCGCGAAAAATGTAACTCTAATGCAATGATGTATACTTCTATCATCCAAAATATAGCTTGGCAGCTAAATTGCATGGCATAATACAGACAAAGTTCCACGTATGACACGACAATAAATGCATTTCACATGACAACAAAAAGCTAACATACATTGGAATAGTTCTGTGACGCGTCTCACCAGCACAGAAATCTTACACAGTTCTAATATGTTACAACAACAAATCTAAAACACATGATAATGTAGTCCTAACACACAAACGCCAAAATGTAGTAGACTCTTTAACGTACCAAACTGACTCAGAAACTCTGACAGCATGCGAAAATGTAGTTCTATTACACTCCTGACACCAAAGCCAAATTGCACAATGATATAGTACTTCCAAAGCTAAAACGCGCGAAAGTCTAGCTCTCTCACTCGTGTAATATCATAACAAAGATAATGTATTTCACATGATAATAAAGCTACTAAAACACACGAGAATAGTTCTCTCACATGTGTACTAGAAGAGACTCACTAGAATACAACAACAAAGCTAAAATACTCATCAGAATGTATTAGTCAAAATTGACATGCGAGAGCGGCACTCTAATACTACACAAGGAAGCTACTCTAAAAACCAACATGTAGCTCTGTCATGATATAGACACAACTAAAACGCGAGAAAAAGTATTTTTCATGCATCTAATACACAGCATATGAGAAAGTAGCTCTGCAACGCGTGTGTGTGACATTTAGAAAGAGAACTGAAATTTGCATAAAGACAATCTAAAATGCACAAGAATATAATTCTAACATGCAAGAAGAATATAGCTGTAACACACGAAAATGAAGACATAGCTCTAATGCGCGAAAACAAGCAAAAATTCAGCTCTAACACACAAAAGTCTAGCTCTAATATGAAAAATGTAATTCTATCACGCGACATTGAAGTCGGTTTGCATTACATAATACGAGCAATCTAAAATATGCAAGAATATAGCTCTTGCTCTTGCACAAGTGTGATACGACAACAAATGTATTTCACAAGACAATAAAGCAAAAATACGCGACGAGAATATATTTCTCTTACGTGTGTGCCAAAAAGAATTTCGCTGACATAGAAGTTTTGCTTAACAACAAAGTTGAAATATGCGAGTATGATTTCAAAAACATAAGAGTCGAGCTGTAACAAGCAAGAATCAACTCAAACACGCGAAAATCTAACTCAAACGCGCGAGAATCTAGCTTAAACACGCGAGAATCTAGCTCTCATACATAAGAATATAGCTACCTGTATTATGCGATAATGAGCTGCATGACATACGAATACAACTATATTACGCGAAATTTAAGATAACTTTGCAATTCCATATGACATCAAAATTACATTCGTGATAAAGTTACGCTGTGTGGCAATTAGCAACATTACGCGAAATTTTGCACGAAATTTTACACGACATTTTGCACGAAATTTTGCACGAAATTTTTGCACGAAATTTTTGCACGACATTTTGCACGACATTTGCACGACATTTTTGCACGACATTTTTACGCGACTTTTGACGCGACTTGTTGACGCGCTTGTTGACGCGACTTGTTGACGCGCTTGTTTACACGACTTGTTTACATGACATTGTGTACGACGTTTTTGCATGACGTTTAAGAGAATACTCGCAATGATGTATTTCATTAATTTAATTAGACAACTTAGCCAGTGGGTATTGGGGTCCCCTTTGGGGTATACCCACTGGCGACATGAATGATTTAATAGATCATTAAATTGTTTTTTAGTTTCTCAATTAAAAATATTTAAAAATTGAGCAAAATTAAAGGATTTATCCTTTTTTATTTTAGATATATTTTAATATTTGTGAATAATATTAGTTTGTAGAAAAACTTGTGTATATAACAGAAAAATATTTTAATATTACATAAATTAGTTGTATTATTATAATCTATTTATTTTATATATTTATATATTTTGTTACTTTTACTAGTTTAATTAGTTTTATTGCAATAATTACTGAATCATTGTTAAAAAACAGATAACTTGCAGCTGTTTTCTGAAGCCACACTTTAGATTATAGGAATTGCATTTGAGTTTGACATTGTTTTGGATTCGGGCACTGTTAAAATAGACAATGGTTGTAGCAGAGCTAGTAGCAGTGCTGATGATGGCAGCAACGAGGATGGGTCAATCACGAGGCGACCCATGTCCCTTAACTTCATATGTTGACTTTTATTAATATTTCCCTGGCTGGTGGGGTCAAATCTCTCTGCCCCCATGTTATCAGTTTAGGGCACCCGGCAGCAGCACAGTAGACAAGTGGTCCGCCAAATTGATTCTATTCAAAAATTGCATACGGTACGTGTTCCCTGTTTTCTTGTGTTCCCGCGCGTCCTTGATGTGCTCTGATAACCGGTGAGACACGACGAATTGATGTGTTTACCGGTGAAATTCCCAGCCACAGTTTGTCTTTTCTCATTGATCAGAAGAGGGCTTGTACAACAACACCACTCCAAGCTCCAAGATGATCAAGGATGAAGAGGACCAAGAACTAGAGATTCTGATGCCTAAGAAAGAAAGGGATAACATGAGGGGCTCTGACAACAAACTGAGTTTGGCATGGGTTGTTGCGGCTTTGGTGATGGCGCTGCAGGTCTTCCTTCTCGGCAGGAATTCCAAGGGTGGAAGTGTCAGCAGCAGCAGCAGCAATGCAGCGCAGTTCCTCACCGAGTACGATCTCATTCGCGCTCACTCTACTCTGAATCCAAGCTTCCATACCAATAATCCAACGCCTATGGAATTCGAAACCGCAATGAAAGCTACAGGAATCACCAAAGAAGAATATGCGGCCTGCAATTCGTCTATTCACCTGGATCCTGATAGAAAGATCTGTGCCAAGACTGGCAAGGGCAGATGCTACAAACCAGCAACCGGTGATGGCGATGGCCCTGTTGAAATAAAGTGCCCACCCCAACAAGGTTCTCGGTGGTTGCCAGATTGCTACCAGTATAACGCTTCCAATCCTCAGACCCGTGATATAATCTGCTACGTCATTATTCCTTGTGTTGAGAGTGTATCCCAATGGGCAGCACATTCTCTTCAATTATCTGACAGATCAGGTTGGAGTTGGTATTGGAGTGGAGAGAATGCGGGCTGGTTTGGGGGCCCGGATGCACAAAATCCAGTTTTCACAGCCGATAGTACCGCAAGCGGTTTTCGCTTGGCAACTAATCTGACTAGTCCCTACAAACCCGAGGCCGAACTGTGTTTGAAAAAGGCTGCCCTGAAGGCACTCTCTCGAAATGGTTGGGAACTCGCATCTCCAGGCGAAGCCTTTAAGGAGGAAAATTGGACCGTCGTCAAGAAAACTCCAATCAAGTAAAGTACTAATACAGTAAAATCGGCCATTGTCCAGTAAATTTTCCCTACAGTACTGTACGGTAGACCACCGGTAGATCTAGCTAGGGTAGATCTAGCTAGGGTAGATCTCTAGAGGTTTGGCTGCCATGCGCAGCTTTGCAGCAAGCTTGCATTTTCCTCGGCCGATGGGCTGCACCCCTGACCACTGGCTTATTTGGGACATGTCGCATGAATGGAATCGAATGGATCCAAGATCAGGAGGAAACCACATCACAAGACGCCATAAGGAGCATCCAGGCACTTTGCGCCAATTTTTTAAATTCAGTCAACAGTTATAAACCTTTAACCTCTATGCAAATACAGAACTTCTATAAACTGCCGGACGTTCTGCATTTACAGGTGGACGTTCTGATTCCACTCCCTAGAGCGCAAGTCGATTCGATTCCTATAGTAGGACTTCACTTCAACATCCCCTCCAAGGTCGTAACCACTTCAAGCGGTCGGCAGACTTCACGCCATCCTACCAAGCAACTCGATGTCCAAACTCACACAATTCCAAGCGAAGGACGCCCAAAGGACGACGGAAAAACAAATCTGACCATGGAAACCCCATTGAAATCCGTAAAGGTCAACCTTTACGCCTCTTCGTCAGCATCAAATCAACGCAAACACAAGAGCACCCCCGCCTTACTTCAACCCTACATTGATGAACTACAGGACCGCTTTGGCCTACTCAGGCTAAACTTCAAGGACTTCACTGACACTGGAGGTTCTTTCTCAACCAACGACGACGATGTCACAAAGTGGTGGTTTGCCTTTTGGAAAGACCAGCCAGCCTTTTGCTTCAGCCTCAAGCAAGCCAATGGAACTCCCTATGCAGTGGGAACTCTTGCACGTTATATGCCCTCCATCAAGAATCAATTGACGAAAAAGTTCATGCTATCACGCTATCTTAAAGTCATTGAAGAGACTTACACCTCCGCCAAGAAGACGTTGGAAAAAATGGTGAAGGAAGAAAAGAAGTCAACACCCTCCCCTCCGAAAAACAAAGTCTACAGCAGTGCTGACATTGCCTTCATTCTCCAACGCTGCCTCTGGTTCAACCTGGAAAAGTACATCGACTTCTACATCTTCCAGACAGCGACTCTACGTCTTTGCAGTAGAGCAACCGAGACTTCTCGCCTCTCTGTGGAGAAATTCTCTGTCAGAGAGCTCAATGAAGGATCCCTCAACAACATCCTTCAGTGTTATCTCGTACGTGATAAAATGGGAGCTGACAACCACCATCCTTTGATACCCAACAAATACGACGTTTTTGGTGATCTGGTTGTCGCCATTGGCCTAGCCATGTTCATTCGCAATGACAACGCCCTGATGCCATCGATTGCCTCCCTGTCCGGTGACTCCGCTGTTTCAAAGCATTACACGACTATTCGCAACTCCATTTGGAAGCGTTACCCTCCTGCAGAGGGTAGCACCGTCCGAAAAGGCACATCCCACTTTGGCAAGCACACTGCTCAGTCTCTCCTTGATGGTAACAGACTGTATAAGGCAGCTGAACTCTTTGGCGGATGGAACGATGGAAAGATTTCAGGTCCCAAAGCCCGTTCGTCATACTTTTCAAACCCCTTTCCTTACCTTCTTGATGGAGCCAAAGCTTTGGGAGCATGGTCAAAGGTTGTTGGTGGCGACTACCAGCGTGTAACCATCCCATCATACGACACCGTCTCCAAAGACATTGGTGACAAGATCTGCTCAGCTTTCTTCGGCCATATCTCCACCTCCACCCTCAGCCTCCAAGTGAAGCAAATGGTTCTAATGTGCGTCCTGGCCAAATGGGATCAACTGTTGGATCACATCTGTGCAGAACCCAATGGCTTATTCAAAGATCCAAAGAACCACATCCTTGTCTCAACCCTCACTCACCAACTCACCCAACAAGGCATCCAACTAGCTGAATTCAACATTTTCAAGTCTGCATGCAAAGAGCTGTTTTCCACCACCAACTTGATTGACGATGTCATCCCAGTCCCCGCCCCTGTCGCCTCCTCTAAAGCCACAGCTGAATACTCCCAGTCCCCGTTTCAGTCTGAATTGAAGATCCGCTCCCTCAAGACCCTCCTTGATCTCGTGACAAGGAACACAGCCCCTAAGATTGTCCTCATCAATTTTTTCACTTGCAAATTCATGGAATCCCACAAATCCACTGGAATGGTTGACACCAAATTGGCAAGCAAGTATCGAAGGATCAAGGCTGCCATCAGGGTCATGGTCCGGTTCCTTGACAAGTACCCAACATCAGCCCCAACACTAGAAGAAGCTGGTATTGCGATGCATCGCATCAAGACTATGCTATTGAGCCAGGCTTCAGCCGTCAAAACCCAAGGCAAACACCCCTTCAATGCTTCAACTCCACTCTGCATCACCATCATCCGGACTAATGAAGCACTCCTCACTGACAAGTCCAAGCCCTGGTACCGTCCCCTCCCACCTAACACCCCCTACGAGTTCTTTGAACACATGTACCCCCACAAGATCTATCAGGTGTAGGCCATGTCCGCAACAGACCGCGTCCTTCATGTCCAATTAATACTCTAACCCTCTCCTCAATCAACCTTCCCCCCGACAATGACTGCGCCGCAGGAGACCCGTACCATCGTAGAGCCACCACTTCCTTCTCTCTCTGTCAGCCTCTTCATCATTGGCCTTAGCGACAGCACGAGCAACCATCTCGTCCACCCGACAATGACTGCGCCGCAGGAGCACAAGCAACCATCTCGTCCACGCGACGCTCCGACTCGCGGCCAGATCAACCGCACTAGCTAGGTTTAAGACTTATTTTTTAGTCTACATCCTCTCCCCCTCTAGCCATAACCAGCTAGAGCCCACCAATATCTCGCTCACTCACTACCGTGATAACATGAAGACAACTTATCTCATCAAACTCGACCATGACATTGACCTAGAGTTTGATACCGTACCATGGCCTTGAAATGCAAAAGGATGGACAAATACACTTTTCTGGTAACATTCTGTACCCGCTGACCAGTAGCACTCGACCCCTCCCAGTAGTAGCACTTCCCGACACACGCCAGCCCCGTCAGAAGAACACGGACCCAAAGAGACGATAGTCGTCAAAGAATTGACCGTTTCTTTTCTCACATCGCCAACATGGTGAATATCAACCAACGCCGCTCCATCTCGTTCGAGATACCTGGAGATCGATATCCACCACCCCAGCCGAGGCTGGTATGACCCCGGCGCAAAGAAGAGAGACGAGATGAAGAAAGCATAGAACGATGTCTGGGCTGCAAAAAGTTTTGAATATGGACTAATCAGACAACGGATTTTGATGCTATAATTTCGGTGGTTGCGATATCCTTTATCAGAAGAAGTTGGATGAGGTCGACATTGCTTGTGAAATTAGGCTTGTGAAATTGGGTCGACGTGTTAATTTCCCCAAAACCCGCTGCAGTTCCAGTTAGGATCCCATCCATCCCTGGGTGATTCTAGAATATCAATATTTGGTGTTCTAGCCAGGTGAGCGATAAGGGCGGATGGGTTGATAGTCTCTCGTTCTCCTTCGTCGATGTTTCGTAGGTGCACATCTATATCGGCTTCAACCTGTGTCTTCTCGGCCTCACATTTTTTCACATAATTGGGAGAGACAAGAACAGCTTTTTTCAGTGCATCTGCTTCCCAACGCATACGACTTCGTTCATTCCAATTGATTGCAAACTCGTCATCGGCATCGGGGCTTCCTTCTTGGTGGTCTCTGTAGAGACGGCGCCAACGACGAACGTCATTGTCGGGGGCAGCTGGCACAATTGAATTCATAGTATTCCAGGTAATCATCAAGTTTGCACTTCTTTCGTTGGTAGTCAACGCAAAGACCACTATATTTTTCCCTCGAATGGCAGTCTTTATGTTTTTGAGAAGAGCTCTGTCCAGAGGATCGTTGGGACGCTCATTCATGAAATCATCCAGCATAAGGATTGCGGGGGGTTCACCCCAAGGAGTCTTCAGTTCATCCAAGAACTTCTCTAACCAACCATTCGGCGGAAATTTTGGATCGAGATTTAGGCGGCGAAGCATTATTTCCTTGTACTCGCCAGACAACTCCCCCGGGGAGAACGCCACCCCTTTGCCAGTGTACCGGCCCATGACTGCAAAAAGTGCCGTTGTTTTCCCCATACCTCCCCCACCGTGAACAACAAAGACAGTACCATGCCTATTCCTGCATTGTAAAATGATCTGCAATATTGGAGACATGGCGTAGTCCTTCCGCTTCAGATCGGAATTTGCTCCAAGGACTCTACGATTGCTGACGGCATATCTTATTTTCCATGTGCCGACAATGGTTCCGGTCCATCGTCCCAACGCCCTCGCCACAAATTCGGCCACTGTACGAGCTTCTTGTTGAACTTGATGCGAGATACCACTCATGCGGAACGGGGGCGGCCATGGTCCTCTTCTGGCTGCATTTTCAAATTGCAACAATTTGTGTACGGTACATGGTATGTCCATAGTACGTTACGGTACTAGTAAATCATCTGTTGACTGATGGTGTCGCGCGAAACGGGAACCGCGTGCACGTGAGATCGCCCGCGCCCAACGGTGGGTGCTACCGCACTGAGTGCTACAAAATCGATGCATTTGCTACAAAATGGAGGGTACAGACGAAGCCGCCCAGGCGCGGCATCCGATTGAACCAACGAGCCAGCCGAAAGAGGACTTCCCACATTTCCAGTAGCGCCAGTAGCATTTCGATTGCTACTGAGAGGAAGGTTCTATTCCTACTAGCTACTAGTAGTAGCTAGTATGACTTGGATGAGTTCGAGATCGATTTTGGGACGCAGGAGAATGGACGCAAAGCTAGCTAGCGAGAGATGTTCCTAACCTTAGTGAAAGAAGTCTTAAGCCAGCATTACTGTTTATAAAATCCGTTAATGAATCAACGCTAAATTAAGTCAGCGGGAGCTGCGATACCTCGGCAGAAAGACAGATAGAAGAAGGATGACATGTTTGAGATTGCACTCTTCTTTCAAGGTAGCCCTGGCGACAACACCAGACAACACCAGGTATCATTCCCTCATTATAACCTTCTTTTAAGGTAGCCCTGTCGACAATGTTAGTTGCTCTAAGCTCTCTTCTAGTTTACTGTTGCTATTGAGATACTACTGAAAAAGTGGGTGGGTTACCAGTTTTGCTACTGGCATCAAATTCTAGTACAGAGGTACAGGTTGAATCCCTAATCGCGAATCCCCAACACACTCCTGTGGTCGTCGAGCTTGTCCTAGTCGTCGACCATGCTTACTTACTTACTGCGCTTAGCGCTCCTTCTTTGAACGGACCTTCTTGTCCGACCGTGACCCTCCTTCTGAGTGCCCTGGCTCTGAGTGTTCCACAACACCCATCAACTTGTCCACGTTCTGTTTGAACAGTCGACCTTGGTTCGGCTTCGTCCAGAAGTCCGCAACCATATCATCAGTTGGACACCAGTCCACACTGATCTCCTTCTTTGCGACTCTGTCGCTCACAAAGAAGTACCTAATGTTGATGTGCTTCGTTCGTTTACTACTAGAAGCTTTGCCGTTCTTCTCTAGAAGAATGGCACTCTTGTTGTCCTGATAGACTATAGTTTCTTTAACTACATAGCCTTGCTCCCGAAGGAACTGCCTCGTCCAAAGGATCGATGGCATCAGGTCATCAACTGCTACGAGTTCACTCTCAGTTGAGCTTCTCGTGTTCAACTTCTGTTTCGTCGAAGTCGATAATGGGTAACCGGTGCCCATGGTCAAACCACCTCCGGTATGACCCCTCATGTTTGGATGGACTCCGAAAGAACCATCAACATACCATTTCAATATGCCACTTCCGTCGGCTTTGAGAACTAATGGTAGTTTTCTAGTACGTCTAATGTACTGCATGAGGTGGACTAGTTTATCCCAATCGTGCCTATCTGGTTCCTTGACTCTAGTCGTAAGGAACGATATCGCCGTACCTGTGTCTGGTCGGGCTCTCTTCGTAGCGAATAACACCTTAGCCACCAGGCTGTGAAAGGTGTCTGCCTTGCTCGTTGGGAGCTTCTTGCAGGATTCGTCTACTATGAATAGGTCTTTCGGGGCTGCACTACTTCTAGTTTTCGTGCCCCCTTCCTCTGGCGATGCCTTCTCGAAGGCTTCCAGGATTTCATCAACGTACTTGTACATTGATACGTTGCATTGACCCTTCGTCGTGAAGTCTATGGTCATGCCAAGATACGTGTGGACCTTTCCTCGGCTCACCGTCATCTCTCCAGTGCCGTCCTCGAATACCGACTCATTGAAAGAGTCTGGTATTGTAATTGGGGAGCGAAATAGATGGACGAAAAGATGAAAAAACACAAAAACAAATGCTACAGCCCCATGCCCCTTGTTGTGCTGCATGGGGCTGTATCATTTGTTTGTTGATTTTATCACTTTGCCGTGGAGAAAAAGCACTCCCCAAGTGGTGATGCAGTGTTTTCGAGCGATTTTCAATTTCGAAACATGCATCATTTTCAATCGTGTATACCCAGTCTTTCCACTTTCCCTCTAAGTCATTCAGTCATTTCGTTAAATAATTCCATTAAGCTCCTCAAAACGATCACTTGTGGGTATATGGACCGTGTTTGGTGTTAATGCTCTACTTTCAAATGGCAACTATAGGTTTAACACTCATCTCAAACAGATAACAGAAAGAAATAATGGCTAGGTCAACTTTGAATTTCTCATTACCCATACCTTTCAATGAGTCGGTATGCTTTCGTATTCATCACGAAGCACTTGGATCAGCTGGTCGTTAACCTTCGAGTCCTTGTGGCTAAGCTTACAGTCGTCTACATGCCAGCAGACTGTTTGTTGCTTGCCGTGCACCATTCTGTTGGCTACACAGGGGTCGTAAGGATTAGTACCTTCCTTCCTACCTACATTCGGCTCCGATTCATCTCCATCGCTAACTTTCTTCCTATCTGCATTCGGCTCCGATTCCTCTCCAACGCTATCTTCCTCCCTATCTGCATTGGCATCACTATCATCCGAGTCTCCGTCGCTACCTTTGTCATTCGCTGCATCACCACCTTGCTGATTCTCTGCATTTGCATCATTATTATCCGGGTCCTCGTCCTCGTCCTCGCCACCATCATCATCGACACCGGATCGTAATCTCCATAGTACTCCCACAATCGAAGACCATCCAGCTCAGCCATTGCCCACTGAATGACCATAAATTCAAGCAACCGGGTAGCTGTCTGCAATTCGAAGGTTGACCAGCAAGAAAACGTCGATTCGAGGTCCAAAACGGGTGCTTAGACCAGGTCGAAGAGCGTTTCTTGGGCCTACTAAGCGTGCCCGACAATGTGGTATCTCACTTTCGGGGACTTTCAAAAAAACGGCCTTTCTCCACCATTTTCATGGGCTATAAGCAAGGCAAAATGGTCAGATTTTGCCCAAAACAACCGGCCCCTCAACATTGGGAACATGAAGAGGAAGTCGATACAATCATCAGGGTTCGACAGCCGTGACCAAAAACTACAATTCACGGAGTCCATATATAGGAAAACCAGCCTATGCCGTTGGATACCTCCCGCCGCAGAACCGAGCCGAAACACCACGTTCCAGTGGCACCAGAGGTGTAGCCAGTGTGACAGGTCTGATAACACCTTCCATCTCACCGGATGCTGCATAAGGTTGATGCAGCCAGCTGGTGTGAACTTATCGGTCCCGATTCAACCTCGTGGCATTCCGCGGTCGAACCAGCAAGAAAACCGATTCGAGGTCCAAAACAGGTGCTTAGACCAGGTCGAAGAGCGTTTTTGGCCTACTAAGCTGCCCGACAATGTGGTATCACTTTCGGGGATTTTCAAAAAACGGCCTTTCTCCACCATTTTCATGGGCTATAGCAAGGCAAAATGGTCAGATTTTGCCAAAAACGAACCGGCCCCTCAAACATTGGGAACATGAAGAGGAAGTCGATACAATCATCAGGGTTCGACAGCCGTGACCAAAAACTCAATTCACGAGTCTATATATAGGAAAAACCAGCCTATGCGCGTTGGATCCCTCTCTGCCGCAGAACCGAGCCGAAACACCACGTTCCAGTGGCACCCAGCAGGGTCCGGAAACGGTACTAAATGATTTAAGATACGCTGAGTTTTGCAGTCGTGCTTACGTTTGAAACGAAGATTGAATTTCGAACCAGTTCCAAATTTCACACGACTCAGATAGGACTAGTGAGTCGTGTTTGCTTGCGTGAAACTAGTAGAGCTAGTTTCACGCAAGACTATGGCTAGTTTCACGCAGACCTGCTTGAAACTAGCTCTAGTTTCACGCAAGAATGCTTGCGTGAAACTAAGTCGATTCTTGCGTGAAACTATGGCTAGTAGGCTAGTTTCACGCAAGCCTGCGTGAAACTAGCTGTCTGCGTGAAACTAGCTGGCTAGTTTCACGCAGCTGCGTGAAACTAGCTGGTTGCGTGAAACTAGCTCTGCTAGTTTCACGCAAGCTGCAAGCACGGCGACGTGGCTCCTGCAACTACAACAGGCAAGTGCAACCGGACATGGATGCAACTACTAGACCATAGGTCCCTTTATAGTGGTAGGCACCAGCAAGAAGCATGTGCTTGGGTAGCGTCAACGTTATTCTCACGCCGGAAGAAGTCCTCTTCAGGGGGCTTGTGTTGGTTGGCTTCGAACCGAAACGGCAGAAGTCTGTTCAGCATAAGAAGAACTTGTCAAGGTTTCGGATGCACTTTTCGAGCGACCCGTCCGTCTATTCCGTCCTTCTCATCAAGCTGCAGGAGACCAAGAACGAGAAGGCCAATCTCAGCTTCGACAGTGAAGTTGACCCCAGAATCCACAAGATCGGTGTTGATGGCATGCTGAAATACTTCTTTATGTCAATCTACTTCCTCGCGTGCTACCCAACCGAAGAGCAAGCTGAAGGGCTATTTGGCTGTAGCGATCGAACGTGGCGAAACTGGGTCTGGGAGATTGTCGAGAAGATTGCGTTGCTGAAGCCTGAAATCATTGTCTGGCCGAAGAAATGGAACAACCCAGACAACCCAGAAGACCCTGAATCTGCGACAATTTTCATTATCACCGTTGATGGCACCCACTGCCGCATTGAGGAGCCAACCCATGAAGCATTCTCTGAAAACACCAAGTACTACTCTCACAAGTTCAAGTCTGCAGCTTACGATTATGAAGTTGCCTTGTCCATCTTTGAAGACAGGTGCGTTTGGGTGGCAGGCCCTTACCCTGCTGGGACGCCTGATATCACAATCTTCCGCCACAAGCTGAAGGCTAAGATTCTTGAGTCTCGAGAGGCAAGTGGCGTCATGCATCGGGCCATTGGTGACAAAGGATACCGGGGAGAGAGGGGGGTGCTTTCTATTGTTAGCTCCGCGGATACGGATGCAGTGAGAAAGTTTAAAGCTCGTGTTTTGTCCCGGTAAGTCATTCAGTTTCAGCCATTCCTTTTGCAGCTATTTGCTCTTATTATGATTTTTGTGCTTTGCGTTATCAGGCAGGAAGTCTTCAACAGCCGATTGAAGTGCTTTGATGTCTTGGAGGACTGTTTCCGGCACACGGGGCTCCCTGGTCACAAGGGGCCGGCTCGTAACCGTGAGGTCACCGGGTCGGAGGTGAAGCACCAGTTTTGCTTTGACTCCTGCGCCGTCATTTGCCAAGTAAGTCAAAGCATTGTTCGTCTCTTCTATCCTCCGACATAGCACGCCACTTACATTTGTCGTCTCAGCTACAGTTGGAGTGCGGGTTCCCGCTTTTTAGAGCATAGGATAATTATTAGTTTCTTATTTGAAGCTAGCTAGACCGATAACATAGCAGCGTAGGCAACAATCAACCACACAAGATTCGATACGTGTAGCCGTTGTAGCCATCCTGTGCTTCCACATTAGAGTAGTGGCCTCGCACAAACGGGCTCCCGTGGGAGCATCAAGCAGAGATTGCCAATCGAGAAAACAAAATGGCTGGTTGGTTTCCATGACAACAACACCTTGCAGCAAACGCGTATTTGCCTTATTCATCAGCATCAGAATCGTCTCCTTTCTTTTGATTCTTTGCCTTACTCTTCAATGTGCGTTTACGAATCTTGTTCCTCTGTGCCTCCGTGATACTTTCGTGGCCAAAAACCGCTTGCTTCAACCCTTCGTACGTTGCATGATACTCTCGTTTCAACCCTCTCTTTTTCAATTCTTTCGACAAGATGTCGTTCGTTGCATCCGACCCAGTCCAAAAGTGAATTGTTGGAGCCTTCAGGAAGTCTCCACCTCCTTTTCCATTGGCAATTGGGGCCTGCTCGTGTAAAAAAAAACAAGTCCAGGGACAAGCTTGTAGCCACCTCTTTCGTTCATCGGCACACTCCTTCCGGTGTCCGAACCATCAGGTCCTTATACACTGATGCCAACCAACATGCTAGCGGAGACGTTAGTCTGGCTAAGGTTAAAGAGAGAGCCTCACACCCATCCAGAGCTTTTTCGCAGCCGAAACACGGTATCCATGTGTGTGGAGGACCGTTGTTCTGCAGGTATGTTGTCAGCTCGCTTCCAAATGGCCTGCCCGCACGAATTCCATTGCGGCTGCATCCACCATCAGCTTCTTTTAGTTTTCCCTCCACCGATAGCTCCACGCTTTCTTGGGTTGGTAAGACTGGCTTCGACCGACTATGATCTCGTACACAGAATCTTCACTTCCCAAGATCATTGTCCTCTTTCCTTCCCTGCGGTTCTCTCTTCTAAGTGTCAGTCGTCCTGGTCCGTCGGTCGTCGTCTGTCACCCACCATGTCGCTCGTCATCGGTACGAATCAGGGACTGCCTGTTCTTGGGGCAAGGGCCCCCTGGCAGCCATGGACGTTCAACGCCGCCATTTCATTCTGCACATCGTTAGCCAGCAGCTGCTTCTTTGTTCACCACTTCTTCGAGGGAGCCCGCTTGCGACCGGAAGGAACGGTAGCCACCTGTGTTTCTGCTTGCTGGTCGTCAGAGTCATCACCTCCTTCCACGTTACTCTTTTGTCGTAGAAGAGCGGTAAAATGGAAACACACTTGCTCGTCGTCCTCAGAGTCGGCCTCAGAGTCGTCCTCAGAGTCGTCCTCAGAGTCGTCCTCAGAGTCGTCCTCAGAGTCGTCCTCAGAGTCGTCCTCAGAGTCGTCCTCAGAGTCGTCCTCAGAGTCGTCCTCAGAGCCACCCTCATTACATCGCATCTCAACCTTGTCTTCAAGAAGACCTTTGAATGAATCAGTGCGATGCAAAACCACGGGATGTTCATTTGATACAGCAAAGAAAACAAGTCAATGTGACATAGAAGACCAACACAGGATGGGGATGGTTCATCTCAGCTTCTTCATGGCTACCGTTCCTTCCGGTCGCAAGCGGGCTCCCTCCAAGAAGGGAACAAAGAAAGAGCTGACTGCTCAACGACATCTGCAAAAGAAGATAAAAACACCTTGCAGGTCGGGTCTGAAACGATCGAACATGGCTTTGCCAGGATGCCTGGGTCCATCCTTGGAAGAACAAGCAGTCTCTAACTGATTATCGTACGCCGATGACAGCGATCAATGATGCATGCACAGACTGACACGGACGACGACGACGACAACTATGAAGAAGAAAGCAAAGGAGAGGAAAAGAAGGACAATAATGATCATTTTTTGGAATGAAGATTCTGACGAATCAATCGTCGAAGCCAAGTCTTACCAGACCAAGAAGAAGCGTGGAGCTACTGGTGGAGGAAACAAAAAGAAAGCTGATGGTGGACGCAGCCGCAATGAATCTCGTGCGGGCAGGGGCAATAGGAAGCGAGCTGCAAACACTCCTGCAACATCACGGTCTCAGCAAATGGATAACCGTGTCCGTGAAAAGCTTGATGGGTGTGAAGGTCCTCTCTTTACCGCTCAGATATGTCTCGGCCTGAGCATTTGTTGGCATCATACAAGGAACCTGATGGTTCGGACACGGAGAGTGTTGCCAACGAAAAGAGGTGGCCTAAGGTTGTCCCTGGATTGTTTTTTTACACTGAGCAGGCCCCCAATGCCAATGGAAAAGGAGGTGGAGACTTCCTGACTGATAGGCTCCAACAATTCACTTTTGGACTGTGGTCGGACACGAACAAGACATTCTTTGTCGAAAGAATTGAAAAAGAGAGGGTTGAAACGAAAGTATCATAATGCACAACAGTACGAAGGGTTCTTGAAGCAAGCGGTTTTTGGCCACGAAAGTATCACGGAGGCACAGAGGAACAAGATTCGAAACCACATTGAAGAGTAAGGCAAAGAATCAAAAGAAAGGAGACGATTCTGATGCTGATGAATAAGGCAAATACGCGTCTGCTGCAAGGTGTTGTTTCATGGGAACCAACCATCCATTTTGTTTTCTCGATTGGCAATCTCTGCTTGATGCTCCCACGGGAGCCCGTTTGTGCGAGGCCACTACTCTAATGTGGAAGCACAGGATGGCTACAACGTCACACGTATGCGCAATTGTGGTGATATGTTCCTACGCTGCTATGTTATCGGTCTAGCTAGCTTCAAATAAGAAACTAATAATTATCTATGCTCTAAAAAGCGGGAACCCGCACTCCAACTGTAGCTGAGACGACAAATGTAAGTGGCGTGCTATGTCGGAGATAGAAGAGACGAACAATGCTTTGACTTACTTGGCAAATGACGGCGCAGGAGTCAAAGCAAAACTGGTGCTTCACCTCCGACCCGGTGACCTCACGGTTACGAGCCGGCCCCTTGTGACCAGGGAGACCCGTGTGCCGGAAACAGTCCTCCAAGACATCAAAGCACTTCAATCGGCTGTTGAAGACTTCCTGCCTGATAACGCAAAGCACAAAAATCATAATAAGAGCAAATAGCTGCAAAAGGAATGGCTGAAACTGAATGACTTACCGGGACAAAACACGAGCTTTAAACTTTCTCACTGCATCGTATCCGCGGAGCTAACAATAGAAAGCACCCCCCTCTCTCCCCGGTATCCTTTGTCACCAATGGCCCGATGCATGACGCCACTTGCCTCTCGAGACTCAAGAATCTTAGCCTTCAGCTTGTGGCGGAAGATTGTGATATCAGGCGTCCCAGCAGGGTAAGGGCCTGCCACCCAAACGCACCTGTCTTCAAAGATGGACAAGGCAACTTCATAATCGTAAGCTGCAGACTTGAACTTGTGAGAGTAGTACTTGGTGTTTTCAGAGAATGCTTCATGGGTTGGCTCCTCAATGCGGCAGTGGGTGCATCAACGGTGATAATGAAAATTGTCGCAGATTCAGGGTCTTCTGGGTTGTCTGGGTTGTTCCATTTCTTCGGCCAGACAATGATTTCAGGCTTCAGCAACGCAATCTTCTCGACAATCTCCCAGACCCAGTTTCGCCACGTTCGATCGCTACAGCCAAATAGCCCTTCAGCTTGCTCTTCGGTTGGGTAGCACGCGAGGAAGTAGATTGACATAAAGAAGTATTTCAGCATGCCATCAACACCGATCCTGTGGATTCTGGGGTCAACTTCACTGTCGAAGCTGAGATTGGCCTTCTCGTTCTTGGTCTCCTGCAGCTTGATGAGAAGGACGGAATAGACGGACGGGTCGCTCGAAAAGTGCGTCCGAAACCTTGACAAGTTCTTCTTATGCTGAACAGACTTCTGCCGTTTCGGTTCGAAGCCAACCAACACAAGCCCCCTGAAGAGGACTTCTTCCGGCGTGAGAATAACGTTGACGCTACCCAAGCACATGCTTCTTGCTGGTGCCTACCACTATAAAGGGACCTATGGTCTAGTAGTTGCATCCATGTCCGGTTGCACTTGCCTGTTGTAGTTGCAGGAGCCACGTCGCCGTGGCTTGCAGCTTGCGTGAAACTAGCAGAGCTAGTTTCACGCAACCAGCTAGTTTCACGAGCTGCGTGAAACTAAACTTAGCCAAGCTAGTTTACGCAGGTGCGAAACTAGCCATAGTTTCACGCAAGAATCGACTTAGTTTCACGCAAGCTTCTTGCGTGAAACTAGAGCTATTGTTTCACGCAGACTCTGCGTAAACTAGCCATAGTACTGCGTGAAATAGTACTAGTTTCACGCAAGCAAACACGACTCACTAGTCCTATCTGAGTCGTGTGAAATTTGGAACTGGTTCGAAATTCAATCTTCGTTTCAAACGTAAGCACGACTGCAAAACTCAGCGTATCTTAAATCATTTAGTACCGTTTCCGGACCCTGAGGACCGTCCGACGTTTTGCTCAGGTTTAAAAAACTGCTCAAATCGTGGTTCCCTGTTAAGGGAATGTTGAAGCTTTAAGGGAATGTTAAGGGAATGTTGAGGATTTAAAGGAATGTTTTAAGGGAATGTTTATTTAAGGGAATGTTCATTTTTTTTAAGGGAATGTTCTATGGGGTTTACATGAAGGCTTAGAGGAATGTTTCGAAGCGTTAAGGGAATGTTGTTAAGGGAATGTTGATTTAAGGGAATGTTAAGGGAATGTTAAGGATTTAAGGGAATGTTTTAAGGGAATGTTTAAGGGAATGTTTCAACTGCAAAATTTTGAGTTTTTTTAAAACCTGAGCGAAAACCGTCGGACGGTCCAGGCCGCGAAAGACGACAATGCCAACTGGGCCCACCAATAGAAACCGTTGCTTAGCGAAGAGAAACCACTGTGAGAGCTGGTACCAGTCGATGGACTACATCAGTAACCTAGTCAAATTTCTCTATCCATCAAAGCAGCTACAAGTACACTAGCTAGCTAGCTAGTGAATTTTGAAGAAACAGTATTCCCTTAGCCCTTAGAAGCTATGTACAGTATGGTCTGGAGGTCTGTCCTTGAGGAGGCAGGAGAAGGGGCCCTGGCTTCTAAACGTGGCCTGATATGATGAATAAAACTGCTTCATTGTTGAGTGCTGGATTTGTTCTCGAGCTACTTGATGAATCACGTGCATCACAGGAAGGTAGCCGCAAAATCTTCGCTGCCAGTAGATCTGCTTCTGCGCTGTTCCTTGTTTGCCAAATATCGGGCGAGGTGGTGTTCAGCACGGCGCCAATGAGCTTCCCCAACCAGTTCCTTGATTCTCAACCGCATGCTGGCAGTGACCGATTCAAATCCCTTTTCTTTTCGCACGTTCCTTGCTTTGCAATCTCTGATGATCACTTTGACTTCCAAAGCCATTTCTGGGTCCTTGCTCTTGAGATAGGTCAACAGAACACGGGTGAATAATCGAAATCGTTCCTTTTGCTGCTGAACCTTCCTATCCGATAACGAAACGGATGTTGGACCTCTTTTGCTGAAGGAAGGAGCTCTTTTGCTGAAGGATGATGCGGTTGCTGTTGCCGCCATGGTGGTGCTGATGTTCGGTTGGAGGTGAAGCGATGAAGGAGTTTCCTGACTAGCTTGGTGGTAGTAGCTTGGCAGATGATCGATTTTGTGAACAGATCGATGGATGGTTCTGTTTGGTGGGTTGCTTGTTTCTGAGCAACAACATGGGGGATGGGGCAGGCGGTACAAAATGCTTTTGAGTGTCTCTTCTCTCCTATGTACTCAAATCCCATAGTGGAAGCATTTTGATACCTTTCATTGTGCCAGGTTGTGACAAGAGCCCCTGCGTCCTTTAAATAATTTGAGACGCTGCAGACTCGTGATTAAGGTGGTACATGTACGATGCATCCCGAATCCCGAAAGCATTTCTGGTGCGTTTTGTTATGCCCTCGTCAGCCTGACAAATGTTCGATCCCGAATTGGAGTAGAGTAGATTTAGATGCGCTTCACCATGACTGGATCATTCACAGCTACTCAATGTAAGGCCGTAACAATTGGTCTCACGACACCTACGGTACTGGATGCACATGAACCTGGCGGAGAAGCGGTACAAAACTTCCTTTGCCACCAGTACCTACTAAGCCTACTATTAGTACCGTACCTACCGTAGCTAGCTAGCTACTGAGTAGTAGGTAACTAGTAGGTTCTGTATTTTAATGATCTCAAACCTCTCGCATTGGTGTAAACGTGACTCATCTTTTCTCTGCCCCCTTGCATTAAATAATTTTACTCGCTGGTAGCATTATTTGGGTCACGATCGCGATCGGTGGGCTTACGTTACCACTGGTACCGCCTACTCAGTACTACCAGTAGTATCTTCGCGCGGAACCTGGGGGTGTTGTGGTGTTGTGGTACTGAGACCGGTATGCATTAAACTTTGATGATCCTAATGTGATTCAAAATCTCTTCCCGAATTGACTTATTTTAGGGGCAGATGTTTCAACTCTACTACTAGTATACGAGACTCGAGTGTTGACTTGCTCTTTATCCGCGGAACCTGAGCCGATTTTGAAGTACCGGTGGGGCTTGGGGCTGTGCAGTACGGTAGCTGGCTGCGAAGCCGATGGCTGATGCCGAAGCAAAGCTGGGCAAGATGAGAAATCGTTTGCGGTTTGAGCGACGATACCTCAGAAGCCGCCTGTTTGCAGAGGTCCTGCCACACGCACTGCCATGGGGGGCAAGTTCCAACTCTACGATCCGACAGAATAACCTTGGCATTGTGAGGGAATCTCGTAGTCTCTCATCATGGAAATCCGTACCAGTTCGATTCCCCGCAGATGCCACTTTGCCTACACTCCACGGATTGATTTTGGATGATGTCATGGTCACTTACTTACTTTCACCCTCATCTTATGTCTCTATGGCTGTCCTCTCATCCCCAACTGATTGCATCAATGCAGCGCGATCTTGCCTTCCTCGAAACGACGAAAGCAAATAGATAGTAGCATTTTCAACAGCTAAGGCGCAGAGCACTTTGAACACATAGCCTATCAAGGTGACACAGGCCAGAAACATCAAAAGCTTCTTGGCAAGTTCGTATACAGCGGATTGTCCTGCGTTGCAAAAGCGTAACTATGGCATGCATGTACCTGCTAAGAGAAACTGGACAATCCAGAAACAAGTTGACACCCGTCCTAGCTAGCTAACTAGTTTAGAAGGAATGTTAGACATGCCGGTAAGGGAAGAGTCCAGAATTTTTAAATAGACTTGGGCAATGGAAGGGTAACGGAGAATTCGAAAAAGTGTTGGAAGCCAATTGAACCCCTGCTCGTCGCTGCAAATTGGTGGCCAGCGAACATCTTGATCGATGAGACTTTGGTTCCTTGAGTATTAGGTGGTTGCGACCAGCACCACGACTGCCACACTCAGGCTCAGAAGAACTGGAGCTACAAGATACTGACAAGCAATCAACTTGGCCATGTCTTGTTTAACTTGTGCACCAGCCGAAAGCTCCACCAGTATCATCAGATTGTTTGCGGTTGGTGTGATAAAGACGAGCATCAGGACCAACTGCAGGGATCCCGCGATTTCGGGAGGAACGACCATGAATTGTTTCAAGCCTATGACAGAAGCTACGCCCACTGCAGGCATGAACACTAATTTCCCCATGATGACCGCCAAGATGGTCCAAATGGTCATCCCAGGTGCCTCGTCGGCAGGTTTCTTGTCGTCGTTATGAGTCTTGATTTCCGCAGGCAGCGATGTCGTGCCTTCTGCGCAAGAAGCTCTTTTGGAAGCTTGGGGCCCAATTCGTCGCATGAAGTACAAACATCGGAACGGATTTGTATCCCCAAGTGCGATGGATAAGTTGATCCCTAGAATGACCTGAGAGGTGCAGGAAAAGGCAATATGTAAGCGGCGGGCTGTAATTATGATGAGCTTGACACACAATTTGCACCCACCATGTTCATTGGGATTGCAGCCTGGCCCACGGTATGTAATCCATTGTAGAGCCACTCCAATGGGACAGGAGTAGAGTCGGATGTATTCAAGTTCACAAACAGTCCTCTCAACGCGGGTATTGCAGAAATGAAGAGGCCAATCAGGGCGCCAATGACGGGAGGTTGCAAAAAGTTGGAGACCACCTGAAGGAACTTTCGAGCGAGTTCTTCGGCATGTATCCGTGTTCTCATTGGAATGATGCAGGGTTCCAAGGATCTTTCCGCAAGATTGGCCTCATCCTCAATCTTTGGGGACGAAGGAACCTCGACGTCAACTCCGAGATTGTTTGATCGCCCTTGTTCTTCTACGTCAATTGATCTGCTACGCTTTCTGGCGGCATCTGCGTCTTGCTCTTGGTCTTCTTTGGGGAAAATGAAACCACCAATTCCCCATTGAATGATGGGTTGCATGATCATGTAGCAGGAGATCAGAACCGTTGGATCGGTCTGTACAACCGGAGAGTCGGGTGGCGAGCTGGCCTGTATAGCAAGCAGCAAGGTAAGAGGTAGACCGGTAGAATTTCCAAAAGCAGTGGCAGCGATGACAGCTCGACGCCTCTTCTGCGCCTTAGGCGTTCTTGTCAAAGTCGCCAGTAGGCATCCAATGGTAGCCCCCCAAGAGATTACGTAGAGGGGCCAAACCAAGAAAACCCAAAGCCCTTGATCGAAATTATCTGTAACTGTAAAGCATTGGTCGGGGTTTATTGGATCCTCGACGCATGATATGAGGTTTGTCAACAAGAGCGCAGGGATTGCCACCTGCTGAGAGAGGAATGCCATGGTTTTCTTGGAGAGACTGCCTAATACAAAGCCACGACGATGCAAGTAGAATCCAGCACTCGCCAGGGTGGCGGTTGTCCCGATGGACTGCACTGACACAATCATTGTAGCACCGAAATTGCTCATCTTGCCTGTCAAAAGTAGTATCGTGTTGGCTAAGTCAATGTTTTCCTTGTTCGTTGTTTTATGGCTGTCCGGGGCCACCACTCCTTCGCATCTCTGTCTCGCTGCTGGCTAATGCTAGCTGCAACAGGTACATAGCCGAGTTTTACTTTTGCATACAGTCGTACCGGCTCCTCGAAATGGGACCAGTGGGGGTGTGGGAGTCGAGTCGAGCTGGCTCGTGGCTGGTTTCTCTTGCTCGAGTGCTGCCGTTCTCCGCTGGTATGGTGCGGTTCTTGACCGCGACCACTAAGATCAGGAATCAAATAGTTGGCATGTAGGTACCGACGGCGCTGTTACATGTACATGTACATGTAGGATGGATCCATGAGAGACCACCTCCTTTCAAGCACCAAAGTCTATTCCAACCCAGTCGTTGCCAGGTGAATGTAGGAATATCTTTGTATAGATGGATCGATCGTGCCGAACAGGCCGATCAACTTTTCCTAATGATGTTGGTTTACGGGCCAGGGGAGAATGTTGGAATGAAGGTTGTACAGTAGTCTTCTGCTTATCCCAGAGGATCTTTTGTGCTGTATGCAAGACTGCCTACGGTGTGCCTTGCCTCCCAAGAGAACATTCAATTTCAGAATCAGCGCAGAGCTCACAATTCCAAAAGCAAGAACAAAAGCTATAAACGAACAACGAACAAGATTGATCTGTCTTTGAACCATGCTGTCCTTCGACGCAACCCTTGATATCAACCAGGCTATGGTGACCTGCGAATCTATCGCTGCCCTTTCGGCGGACGACTTTGTCCTGGACGAAGCAATGGAGAAATTTCAAGAGTACGGATTTATCATCATTCGGTGTGCGCCGGGCAAAGATGTCACGAACGCAGAGATCAAACAGAATGTGTTGGATCTAAAACCACTCTTCGGTAATCCAGCTTATCACATCCGTGCGGATAAGGATGGTGTTTGTCCCGTCGGCACATTTCAAGCAGTAGACAGCGCCAAGATGGCGGAATACAAGTCCAAAATGGGCGAAGCGAAATCGCAGACCAACGATGAGTTCGAGCCACACACCGACAGTTCTTTTCAGCAACGATCAGACGAATTCCTGTCATTGACGTGCTACAACCCTTCAACGGACGGTGGCGAGAGCTACGTAGTTAGTGGGGCAGCAATCTATGAACATGTCAAAGCAGTCTTGACCCCACACTAGTAGAAAGTGGTGATGCAATCCCAGAGGCAGATGCCCAAGGGGTCCCACTTCCAGCCCCAATGATGGGGACAAGGTCCAAGACACTCTGAGAATATCCCTGAACATCCCTGAAGGAGAAGTAAGGAGAGGTGGGACTGTCAAACCTGCACCCCCAA
>CAICTM010000074.1:0-132287 GCA_903772945.1 Seminavis robusta | reverse complement strand
CCTCCGGTATGGGAACGGTATTCTGGGTGTACAGCAAAACTGGCATCCACCCACCAGCGAATAATGCGAACGTCGTCAGCATGGAGGATGAGCTTGTCGTTCAAAGTCTGTTGAATAAACTTGAGGCCTTGGAGAAGTTTTCCCCAATCGTTCTGGTTCGGCTGTTTCACTCGAGTACAAAGGACGGTAGTCAATGTCTGCATGTCTGGACGAGCACGTTTACAGGCGAAGAGTAGCTTGGCTGTATTCGTGTGGAAGGTATCCTTCGTGTCAGGGTCCAGATTGTCACCGTCACCCAACAGAAAACAAATCAGCTGGGGCTGCACTCGGAACAGTACGAACATGATCAAAGTTTACAGGGAACTCTTCGAGCACCTTGGTCACATAATCGATCATATCGATCTTGACTTTGCCAGGCTCCGAAAAATCAATCGTCATCCCTAGATAGTCGTGCTTGGGTCCTCTGGTTGCTTTGACAGCACCGTAGGTACCATACTTCTCGTTGCACCAGGCCAGGAAATCATCATTCACCTTGGCCATCATATGACTTGACATGAGGTCGTCGACATGGAAACGGATAGTCTGTTGCTTGCCATTGACCATCCTGTTGGCGACACAAGGATCATAGGGGTTGAATACAAAACCAATAGACTCCAAATCCTTGCGGAATGCCTTGTACCAAAGTAGACTCGCAATGAGCATTCCATAAAGTGCCTTCAGTACCACAACGTAGAGGATAGGTCTCCCCTTCTCATAGACAAGGAATGGCTTGTAAGTGTCTGGGTCGATTTCCACAAGCAATTCTGCAAGAAATGCCTTCAATTTTCATGATCACCCTATCACCACCATCCTTGGGTTGCGGCAATGCTGTCTGAATAAAAGCATTGGGTACATCCAAAGTCATCACGTCGCGGCCTTCACTGGCATCGACGCACATCGACAACATTAGACCTTCAAGCGAAACTGTCGGACTTCGTGTTTCATCCTTGTCCTGGTATACTCTCGTTGGCTTTCCATTGAAAACGGATCTGGCCTTGATGGTTCCGTCTCGCTTTTCCGTACAGAACATGAGTGTCACTTGAGACTTCTTGAGCTCCGATTCTTTACAGTCCTCTGGCCTAACTGGAGCGAATGCCACACGGCTGTGCAGCTGATCCATCTCTTTTCGTGCTGCGGCCTTGGCTCTGTCACCCCAGATCTTCAATCCCTTGGGCAACAAGTGCTGCTGCGCATGACTTGCTCCTTCCACGGAGTCATCTTTGATCCTACCGTGGTTGATCTCATGGATGAACTGTGCCATCGTCTTTGCCGCCGTCGTCTCATACAGAAGCGGCTTCTTCTTCGATTCCTTGATCTTCAGTCTTGGTACACTCCTGTGCGAAAGTGACTCCCTTTGCGGTTCCTTGCTTGGCCTGCGATCCTGGCAGACCTGCGGATTCCAACTCTTGTCAACTTGCTTGCTTTGGCTGGGCCTTCAAACGGTCCATCCATTGGGTCCACAATGCTTGGTCGATTGCTTGCTTGCTCTGTCGGATTGCCTGGAACTTCTCTTGTTAACCTTTCGATCACAATGTCACCTTCGTCTTCTTCGTCGTCACTGTCCTCTTCATCGCTGCTATCATATTGTGGTCTCGGCACCAAACCTGGGACCGATCCATCATCTTCATCGTCGCTATCGACAGTGTTGTCAAACCAATCTGGAACTGGCGCGATTGGTTCTGCATCGTCCTCTTCTTCATCAATGGAAAAATGTTGCATGTAACTTTCGCTTCCTTGATTTCCCGCCACTCCTGCCGGCAAACCGACAGGCAAAACTCCACTTCTTCGGTGTGGGTCTTAGCGGCTTCATGCCCTCACTGTAGGCCTTCTTTTCCACACGCTCAATCACAATCTTGGGCATCGGGAGAATGTCAACATACTGGCGTGTCTTCACCTTCCAGGTGTGCAAGTCCAACAAATAATGGCCACCTGTGTTGTCCAGGATGGACGCAGATATGATGCACTTCAACCCACGGGGCTCGGCACTGTTCTTGCGGGCTGCAGGGGATTCGGGCCGTGCTTCTTTGCATCATTGTAGCCTGTGGTCTTACCAGTCAAAATCTGCCTTGGAGGTTACACACGGGAGATTCCCCGTGCTGCTGGGAAGAGATTCATTTTTCAGTTGCAATCGTAGAACGATGTCTCCACCATTAATTTTCGGCATCACTGTGAAAAGGGAATGCGTTGGAAAGCCTGCTCGGTAACGGTCTTCGATTGTCCTGTTTGTTTTTCGCTCTGCGTACGGGAGCGTGCACCTGTGCTGCCGGATGGTCGAGTTTACACCCATATCGTTCTTGAGTCGGTGTCCATCAACGGCTTAGAACGCATTGTCACACTGGATGGTTCCCGTATGTAGAATTGTACCCGTTAGTAGTGTCCATAATCTGATCCATGGCCTGATAATAGGAGTCCGTGTCAAATCTTTCAATAGGACGATCTGCCTGTATCGAACTTTCAAATGATAAAGGAGAGAAAGTTAAGACCACAAATATTGACAAATCCAATGGCAACCTGGTAAAGGCCATTACGGTGATGGGAACAACTCTTCAGGGACTGATGTACAACTCTCGGTAGCTGTGGGTGACGCTTAGGGTAGTGGAATCTTTGTCTTGGCCATGTTCTTTGTCAAGATCAGCTCGCTTATTGATATCCTCCAAATCACGGGGCAATCGCGGATCTGGCCGTGGGTTCAAGTTAACGGGGGAAGGAAGGCTCTGGATTGGGCTCTTTGCTTGGAACATTTCTAATTTCTCCTGACTGATTAGATGATGAAATCTTCATAATAAATAATAGGACAGATCTTACTAGTTTTACCGTATGGAAAGAGGATTTTATACTGACGATGAGAGCTTCGTTGCTTGAACTTTTCACTCTGCTATCTGGTGAAAGCGACTTCATAAATAAATTCCTTCGACGTGATATCTGGACATTAGATTCCGAAGATACCAGCTGGTGAGTTCTGCTTCCGTAGGAGTTCATGATTTATTTCTCGATGTCATCGATTCGGTACCATACAACCGAATTTGGTCTCTCCATAATCGGACAAAGGACCCGTCTCCACGGAGGTGGTACATGGAACATCAGTATGCGGTGTCACATCCAAACTCTCGAGCCATCTTGCTCTTGCTCTTGCACTCATCCGAGAAGAATACCAAGGGCATTAATATTAGCCAAGCCTCCTGGGTTCTTGTAAGATACTCCCCAGGGTGCATCCATCTCTCGGTCCATTCGGCCTTGCCCACATTTGTCTGCATATCGATCGGCTGTCCCTGCCGTTCATTCTTACGACGGCATATTGGGCTACTGATTGATCGAGCTGCAACGTCAGGTAACGACTTTCAGCCGTCATCTAACCTTCAGTCCACTCCTGTGCCAAACGGTACTCTTCTGCATTGCCTGGGCCTGTGGAACTTTGGCTAAGGCTGGAGCTTGTTTCGGAACGGGAACTGGATCCCTACTTTGTGGTACTGCGGACGGAACTGGAACTCGTTGTTGTAGGATTGGGATTGCTGGGCTTGCGCTTGGTGTGCTTGGAGTTGTGGTGGAATCGATCCTGGTGGAATTGGGCTGAAACTGGGTCGGAACTAGTGGATGAGTTTCATAGGCTGGAAAGTCTTCTTTCTTGAGTTTCAGCTGTCGGCGCTTGGCTGGGACTTGTTCTTCCCGATGCTTCAGCACTGTTTGACTCGATTGGTCGTATCTCGCTCAATTTTCGGAGTTGAGAGCTTGCACTTGTCGTGGCATAGGCGGCAATAGGTCCTCTTTCGATCTCTGTATGCGGCCGTAGCTGTATCTCTCTTGGTTCGGTCGTCGTGTTCGTTCGGCGCGATCGGCTTTTGCTCGTAGAGTGGGTACCCAAAACACGCGATCGGCGATTACTCCTTCAGTTTAGCTCCGATGACCTTGCTTCAAGCATCAATCTGAACCGGCTTGATGCGCTCTCTCCGCTGGTATGCTTGGTTTTGGCTGAATCGGTCGAGAACTTGATCGGCCGATGCTCCGTGCTCCTGTTGTGAGCCTCGTGAGCGAAATTTTCCTGTTGGAGCCCACAGGCACCTCTGATAGTGAGGCTAGCCACTGTAATTCAGCACCTCTAGTTCAATTCCTGGTTACTCTATCTTTTTGGTCTTTACCATGGGCAAACTCAATACAAACAATCCAAAAACTCCTTTTTCTTCTCAGTGTTGGGTCTAATAACACTGCAGCTACTAGTAATATCAAGGTTAATTTGTTGATTTGGGCGAGCTGAGAAGAAAAAGTGATCTTTCTGGCTGGTCGCTTTGAAGTCTGGATCTGAGAATGCCAGTTTCCTTAAATTCCTACGGTGGTGCGGTCTTTTTCTTATCCGGGTCCGCTAAATATCTAGACCGGCCAACATTGACCTCTCTTCCTCTGAAGATGAGGTTCCTCCTCCTCACCCAACACCACCACCAAGCCCACCGCCACCGCCGCCTGAGGATGATGATGGAGACGAATGGCAGTATCCTCATCACCACAAGAATCAGGCTTATATTCGAGAGTTAATGAGTCACAAAGATGGCCGAATCGAGAACATGCATCCTCGAGCGAAGACATACACCAAGGCTGAACTACTAGCAATTAAGCCCAACCATGTGAAGCGCTACCTTGAATGGAAGGCTTACGGGAAGATCAACCCTGGTCCCACTGATTATCCAACCAAAGCAAGAGTCGGATCTCTGAAGAAATACAAGCAGGCTATTTCTTGGTTCATGCCCAACAAGCACGCAGCATGGATGGACTTCCCCAATGGCACTAGCGGTGGCAATCCAACCCGTTCCACAGTGGTGAATACGATGTTGACGCAGGCGGAAAGGCTGGAAACTCGGGGTCTTGGTGTTGATCCAAATGATAAGAGGGCTTATACGCATGTTGAGTTTCTGAAAATACTGGAGCTGTTCCGTCGTGAGACTGACTTCAACCACAAGTACAAGTATGTGGCAATGACGCTTTGGGCAAATCATCTGATTCATCGAATTGATGATACAGCGCATTTCAAAGTTGATGCTCCACATGGCAGCGTGAAGTTCCCTTTTACACTGAAGACCAAAACATCATGGTCGAAGAATGTCAAAACAACAAAGAATTGCCCTGATCAGATCATCATGGCCTCTATGAACTGGGAAACTTGCTGCATTCTGAATTTCGCAATCTACTTAGAGCAATGGTTGCACAAGCATCCACAAGTAGTGCACTTGTGGACTGAGAACGACCACATTGACAGAGGTCCCAATAATGTGAAGAAACAGTATGCTGCCAGGGTTGAAAGGGTTTGTTGGAAGCATCAAGAGTTCAAAGATCTATTTGATGAGACAGGCGAAGATGCCCAGAAGGGACTTGGGACTCACTCAGAGCGAAAGATGTCAGCAGACCGAGCCAAGAAAGCTGGAGCGGATCCAGCAGAGGTGGAATACAGAGGTCGATGGACTGGCGAGTCTAACAGAAGCACGGTACGGAAGATCTACCTAGGCAGAGATGACCAATACGTCGATGCCTATGTCGCTGCACTCCAGTGTGAGGGAGGAGCCATTAAGTACAAACTAAAGGAAGGTCTCGAAGATGTCACGGAGAACTTTCTTTTCTTCACTTGCGTTCCAAACATAAGGGAGAGATACCAAAACGACAATCGATTCTGCACGGTGCTTGCCTTGGCTACTCTTTGGGCCTGCATGGATCCAGCAGCATCAGAGTACCTTCCAGCCGGTATGTACCATGTCAATGAGTTCTTTTATTATTTATCTTACGACTTTGCTTTTTACAGAACAGGTTGACCGAGTGAGAACCAACTTCAACCAACTGAAGCCAAACTTCGAAGGGAATCCAGTGGAAAAAATACCCCTGAAAGTACTACGTGTGAACAAGTCGGTTGACATTGTCGAAGCTCCAACTGGAGAAGCGGCAATTCCAGGTGAAGCAGCAGAAGGCCAGGGGCAAGTGTCGGTTAGCCGTGAAGACCTCAACCATGTACTGTCGCATGTACAGAGGCTTGAACAGACAGTGGAACAGCAGTTTACAGCGCTACGTGCAGAACAAACAAGTCTCCGTGCATGGCAGCAGCAACAGTTTGACAGGGTAGTATTGAATCAGAGAAGGTTTGGGGGCAGTATTGAAAGTGCTCTAGGAAGACAAGATCCTACCAGACGGCGTCAACGATCCGAACACGCAGAAGCCGAAGCACGGCAACGACAGCCTCCAAGGCAACGTGCACGACTACAAGAGGAAGGCAAGGAAGAAGGCAAGGAAGAAGAAGCGGCCCCACCACCTCCACCCCCACGCCCACCACGTGCAGAACCAACCAGGGCAGCCACAAGGGGCGATGTCAGTCAGTATGCCAAGCTATGTCCCAATGTGAAGAGCTTGACTGAGATGTGGCAGGAATATCAATTTGGTATTGGCACGAACAAGGCTGCTAAGGACTTTACCAACAATGAAGTCAATGGCCAAGGCAAGCCTTTCAAGCAGAAGTACTCTAGACGAAACAAGATTTGGAGGATTCAGCAATACATGGTTGTGAACTGTCGCTACACTATTGATGCAGCCAATGCCAAGATCATCGAGGTGTATGGGCACAGCTCTGTGACGAACTTGATTGGTCAGATCACACGAGATCAGAAGAATCCTACCCTGCCGTACATTGGGTCACAGAGGATGAGAAGGGCTATTTTACCTATGCGCAATGGCCCTCTTGGTGCTGGACTTGGTGGCATCCTACTGTAGACGCAAGCGTCTTGGGCCTGTTATCGCCATTGTGAGCGATCGTGCAAGCGACGTCTTCGCCATTTTGCGAGTATCTATTTTACTTAGTGATAAGAAATATCTTGTACCGAGAGCGTCTAATGTGAGTAAGATGGTGTGGGCTTGTGCGTACGTAGGCCCTAGTACATGTCCTACGGTAACACTCACTGTTACTACTATCGTCTCTTTCTCTCAAAGGATGTCCCACGGGGTGTTTTGTTGTGGCATTGACTTTGCTCGATAGTGAGCCAATATTTTATGTTTCTTTCTTCGGCACGTGATGCCCCGTACTCAACAATGTATAGTGGCTTGCTATCATGTCATTGGAGAGTAAAATGCCGATACTGTTATCCATGTTGGTAGGGGCAAGTTAGTTTGTTGTCGTGTTGGAATAGTGAGCGGCCGAAACTGTTATATCGCATTGGCAGAAAGATATCAAAGATATCGAAATCAGCGTGGGTGTGCACGCTCGAGAAGAAATCACGCTGAACTGAAAAAACAAGAACGAAAAAGATCAGCCTCATTGTGACACTGTTTTGCGCCATTTCGCCGTTGTGTACTTACAAGCTTTCCCCATGAACCGCGCTTCCAGGGTAGAATCCTATGAAGAGGGCTGCCTTGATTTTGCCACTGATGCTTGCTTGATGAGTATTGTTGCTCTTCCTAAAGTCCTGTCCATGGGTGGTGGCTTTCGTGATGGAGTGACAGTCAAGCCTGACGCCAAGTATTGGGTGAAAGGAGAGGGATTGAAACCACCGGACATCGAAGAAACTGACTCTGCCCCTGCTTTCACTGTGGTTGAGGCAAAGAAAGTGTCTCGCGAGTACAAGACCCACGACATGTCAAGCACTGTGATGTCTTACAATCTTGTGTTGATGAATGGAAGTGGTACCATGTTCAAGGCCACGGTTAACAGTGGGCTCTCCCATTATTTCACCGCATACACCCTCTATGTGGGATCGACTGTCTTTGTGGATGACTATGCCATCATCACACAGACATCCAACTGCAGCTACATGTACAAGATGTACATGCTCATCAATGACTTCCACTGGAAGCTTCCGCCCAACAAGAAAGTCATTAATCTTCTTCCCATCAGCATGCGTGACGTTATTCCATCCACTGTGCACTACGCTAAAAGCTAGTGTAAAGATCTTTCGAGTGTTTTGAGTTTGAGAGAATGAAAGTTATGAGAGAAGCTAGTGGTAAAGATCTTTCGAGGTTTTTGAGTTTGAGAGAATGAAAGTTTAGAGAAGATTAGAAGCTATGAAAACTAATCAACGAGAGAGATCATCATTCAAGGGATCGTAGATCTGGCTTCCGCGGGAGACTATAAAGTGTGATAGAGTAGGTGCGGAGTAATCCTACGTCTCTCCACGATCCTAAAACGGAGCGCGTGGAAGATTCTCTAACCTTAGATCTAGTAACGTGAAAGTACCCACGCTGGCTAAATATCTAGAGCGATGTTTCATATCAAACTAGTATGACTAGCGCGGTATTAGAACCCTGTCTCAAATACTATTCACGAAAGACTCGTTCATGAGTCAACTCAAACCCTATCTGAGATCGAGTCGCGATATAGGAAGAGCCGGTGTATTGCATTCGCCCCTGACAAGGGTCACAGAAGGCGGACACAGTCGACAAGGAAACATATGATTTAAGTGCGGGGCACTCTCATGGGATTGGATGTAGACATGTGCTCGCACGATGGCAATCCTTACAAGGTATCAGGCCTTGTATGGGTGTTATATACCTTATGTTCCAAGTCTGGAGACTGTGCCGCGTTGGGGTAGCATGTTGGAGCCGACCAGTGCCATTGTCATTGACTCGTCTATATTGTAAGGACCTTTGTACTTTGGCTGACCGTACTTGCGGTTGCTGATACTGTTGAATCATACGGTTTCGTTGACATTGTATTGTGGAGGGACACGCGTCGCGTTTTCCTGTCGTTGTTTTTGTTGGATTAGTCGTGGCGACTTCCTTAATGTACTTCCAGTTGGCTTGAAACGATTGTGAATCTTGTCAGATTGAAACGAGTTTGCGGGCGTTGGGACAAGGTGGTATGATCGTGGCATCATTGCAAAGCGAACCCCGTGAGGACTCCATCCCAGGATCATTCACGAGGTCGTCTTGGCACTTGATGTTTTGAAAGCGATCAAGTTACGTATGGTTTGATGAGCACGCTCGACCATAGAGTTGGCTTGAGGGTTACGCGTAGTGATGAACTTGCGGCGAAGTCCATATTCATCCCGGAGTGTCTTTTCGACCTCTGCGCGGAACTCGCGTCCTCTATCATGATAACCTCAGCAGGCATGGATACCGAGTAAGCCACGTTTGTTCTAGGACGATGGCTACTTCGTCTGCTGCCTTGGAGCAGATCTCTGCAATCTCGAAACATCCGGTTAGGATCATATCATTGTCAGGCAATGAAGTGTGCAGGAATTCCTTTTTCTTAGGATCCCGACGTTGTAAGGGCCTATCAGGTCAATACATAGTCTTTCCCAAGGATCTCTCGCAAGTCTTTGGAGGCATCATCCCAGCTACGCGTTTGGTTTGTTCATCTGGCAGTTTGGCAACGCTGACATACGGCCTGCACATCCTGCGCAGTCTTTCCAGGTGTAGTGTTGCTGATGGTTAGTTCTGTGCGAGTCCCGCCAGGATGCATCAGCACCATAGTACCATTCACTAGCTTCTTCTGCATAGTTTTTAGGTACGACGATTTTATCGTTCTTAACTACTAAGTCGTAGACTTATCCCCTCTGGGGAAAGATTGCTTTGTAATCGTTTGGCTTGTCCCTGAGGGCTTCTTGATAACGTTGTCATCTTTCTGACGATGTTCGATCTCGGGGAACGAGAGAGGAAATCCTAGGGAAGTCCTCTTCGTTGCAGCCATGAGTCAGCGATTCGTTGGCGTCCATCTGTTCGAAAAACCGTCGTTGTTGGAGATGTTAAGTCTCGGCAACGCATCAGCGACGATGTTCTGTTCGCCCTTGTGTCCGAGTTCAGGGCCGTATTCTCCAGAATAAGGCGCCATCGCATTCGCGATCGGTATTGAAGTTCTTACATGTAATTTCTTGTGGTCCGTATGTACAACGATCTCCTGTCCCAGAAGAATGTTACGGAACTCTTTTAGAGTTTCTACCATACTGAGAAGTTCCTTCTCGGTAACTTGTACGTGTCTGAGCAGGGTTGCTTCTCTGTAGAACGCATAGGTCTTTCCCTTCTGGAAATTAGCACCTAGTGAGTATCACTCGCATCCGTGTGGATAACGAAGTATCGTTGAGCAGGGTAGGCGGAGCAAGTTTTTGCTGATGATCTTTCTCATCTGGCTAAGCAGTCTGCCGCCATTTCCACTTCGTTGTTTTGAGTCAACGAAGCGAGTGCGCCAGTAATGTGATCGTCTAATCCACATGTTTCTATAGTAGTTCACTAGTCCAATGAATCTACAGTTTCTTCCTGTTGTAGGAGAGCGATTTCTGGATCGCGTCTATTTTCTTGGTTATAGGTTGGATCCTTCTCGAGTAATCCAGTAACCTAGTATTCAATTCTCCTCTTGCGAAGAAGGACTTGGTAGCATTGTCTTAAGTCCGGCTTCTCAAGCTTCGGAGAACTTCATCCAACTTTTCAACGTATCTGCTAGATCGCCGTTAGTAGGATGAGTAGATCATCAATGATTGCACGGACTATTCTAGGCTCGCATTATGTTCCTTTGGAAGATGTCGGACTATTACATAGGCCCATGGCAACCGTGGTACTCGTACTTTCCCCACGGGAGTACGATGTAACAGAGTTGTTTCGAGTGAGGTGACAGCTCGTGTGTGGTATTGTCCCTGTTCAGTCTAGTACTATAGCGTATTTGAATTCATCTAGATTCAAGAGCATGTCCTGTTTTTGGGATAGATAAGGCTTCGCTTTAACTCTTGTTCCGATTTTGGTTTGCGTCTCGATATCAGTAGATGAATCGTACAGATTCTTTCTTGGAATGATGAAGGTTTGGTGCCGCCCACTCGTGAACTGGTTTACCTTCTTGAGTACTCCTGCCTCGCAGAAACGCTTCAACCTCCATTTAAAGAGTGTTGGTATGAACCGTGGAATAGGATAAGCCCTAGCATGATAGGGTTTAAGCATCAGGGAGAAGTTCTAACTGTCGTAGTCGTCCATCTCACTAGCTAAGATCACTCTTCGCTATAGTACGAGCACTAGGAATAGGTCAGGATATTCTGAACCAGAGAAGTGTCTCCTTCTCTTCCGTTGTTTAATTGATCTTGACTTATAGGGCAACCGCTGCATGAAGTCAGCTATCGTTCGTATTTCGCATTCAGAATCTCTCTGAGACGTATCTGGGCACTGTGTCAATCACACAGCTTTAGTGGAATCAGGATGGGCAAGTTCCGTATTGCTTATGGTATGCGCTGGTCCTTCATAGTACGATGGCATGCCTTGTCGAATAGTATCGGACTAGGTAGCTGAAATCATCGACTTGATTCTTAGCATCGTCGAATGTCAGTCTGTACCTTCTCCTTGATTGATTCATGTATCATCTGCCCCTAAGCTCTCATAAGCGCTGATCGTGTAAAAATCACTTCGGATAAATCTATCTTTGTGCGAATTCGAGTGTAATCTAATAGCACTTGTGTGCACTTCGTCTTGCTGGTACGTTTTAAATTCTCCTGCAGATGGTAGTTCCACATACTTTGCTGAGCACCCCACAGATCCTTCTGATGCTATATTTCTGCATGAGTGTTGAGCAATCAAAGGTTCCGGATGCTCCTGTATCCAGTAGCAAACGGAGTTTAACGGGTTCTTTTCTGGTTCGTGCTTCTCCGCTTATTATCTACTAGCTGTGGATTGAACCATCTCCTTGAATACTAGTCATGGTCTGAGATGTCCATGTCTTGCACGCGAGGTGGTGGCTCACGCAGAGAGGTTCAACCTGCTGCTAATGCCAAGCAGTCATCAGGAGTAGACTTGAGCAGCTTCTAGGGCAGGAGACTACATTCTTCAACTCTCTGGTAGCAATTGGTTTAGCTCAGTTGCAGATATTCTTATCACTGCTAGATTGTGATAGATTAGGGATTATATGTCTGCACTTGTAGAGTTCTAAATCTTGGGAACATGTTCCTAGGATTCTTTCTCATACCACCTGGCTAACAGTATAGAGATTTCTCCATCCAATGATTGAAATTGATAGAGAAGTTTCCTGCATTGTTCAGATTCTTCTGATTTGCGACTGAGCACATGTCAGTTGCAGTTGGTTGCACAACGCAGTTCGTTGGTATCGCGATCCTTTTCTTCTCATTGTCGACGAGAGGAAGAATGGTTTGTCACGCAACTGTTTCTCGAAGTTGCGGAACGGATGCTTTCCTTGAGGCATTTATGGTAGGAATGGGTTGAGGTAGCTGAAAGCTCATTTGTGTGTGTTAACAAAAATGCACTACGCTAAAGCTAGTTAAGATCTTTCGAGTGTTTGAGTTTGAGAGAATGAAAGTTATGAGAAGGATTAGAAAGCTATGAAAACTAATCAACGAGAGATCATCATCAAGGATAGTAGATCTGGCTTCCGCGGGGACTTAAGTGTGTGGAGTAGGTTGGGGTAGTATACTACGTCTCTCCACGACCAAAACGGAAGCGTGGAAGTATTCGTCTAGCATATCTAGTAGCTGGAAGTACTCCACGCTGCTAAACTCTAGAGCTATGTTTCATTCATCAACCTAGTATGACTAGCGCGGTCATTGAGAACCCTGTCTCAAATGACTATTCACGAAGACTCAGTCATGAGTCGAATCAAACCCTATCTAGCGATCGAGTCGCGAAAAGCTAAGAGCCGTGTCATTGCAAACTGGCAATCTACCCGCCCACTGGTTGTTGAGAAGATGATTGACGACAAGGCCATTCGCGCAGTGTCCAGGTTGGGTGCAGTGGTTTCCACTTGAAGAGAAGAGTACTTCGATTGATGTCATATGAGTCGATCCACTGTCTCATGATGGCACCTGACAAAGGTTTAGGCCGCTCTCTACCGGGGCTAAAGTAGCGACTAAGCCATATTTCGTAGTTATCCATGTTAGTCCTCCGGGCGGGTCGGCTACCCCAAGCCAACTAAAACGTCCCACGGAGAAAGGGTTTAGTCACCAAAGTTCCGTTCCACCGACCTAACCCGGAGGCCTGGTTAGTCCGGTGCGGAGCGTACCGACCTAAAGCCTCTTTAAAGAACCGAATCGATAGCCCATTGGACAGCTACTATCAGCAGGCATCGCGACAGAGCTGATAGAGTAGAGGTGCGAAAAAACCTAACACCACAGTTGGATAACAAATTCCAACAGGATTACCACAGAGGTGCCTTCGTGGGAGTTCCGAACGATCGAACGATCGAAGAGGAGTATCGGCTCGGCCGATAGTAGAGGTGCAAACGATCGAACGATCGAACCATGGAACCATCCAAGAGGTGCAAACGATCGAACGATCGAACGATCGAATGATAGTAGTAGTAGAGGTGCAAACGATCGAACGATCCAATGATAGTAGTAGTACCGGTATAGTAGTAGTAGAGGTGCAAACGATCGAGGTGCATGGCAATGGTGTGTTTTGAGTCTTGTTATCTCAGTCTTGTTATCTCAAAAAAGTAATCACTTCTGTTAAGTCTTTGTTTGAGTCCTTTAATCCCTTCTGTTAAGTCTTTGTTTGAGTCCGTTACATCTTTTTTGAGTCCTTTAAGTCCAGTAGTGTTCCGTTTAGTCATTTGTTCAGTCATTTGTTTAGTCGCCACGGTAGACACCACGTTTTGACTAAAAACTCGACTAAATTGTTTAGTCCGAGATTTAGTCATCTGCTGGTAGACACCACCATTACTAAAGGATAATGACTAAATCTTGAACTAAACAACCACCTAAAGGATTCCTTTAGTCCCTACTTTAGTCCCTCCGGTAGAGAGCGGCCTTACTTCCATGGAAACTGGATCCAGCATGAACTCAGCCGTCAGCATTGGAGGGAGCAAATGGACTTTGACATGATGAAGTCTCGTGGATGCGACATGCGGGAGAATCTCCTGGATACCTTCGATCTGTATGACGAAGAGGAAAACAAGCGTGGAAGGAAGTTATTTCATTGTGACACAGCCAGCGGTTGGAGAAGAGGGTCATCACAACAGTTGCCAGTGTTGTTCAGAGTATGGATTCATTCGGCGCATTCTTCTTACCTTGCCTCTTGAGGATGTGGACGTGCACGACTTGTATCTCTCTGTTTCCAGCAGGTTGAACGGAGAACTCGATGGTGACTCCTTCGATGACTTGGCTGCCAACCACAATCGCTGGTGCTTCTACTGGTACTACGCCGTCAATGGGTACAAGTTCATCAACGGGAGAAAGCAGTTGCCCACTTGTTTCGTCAAGGCTGTTCGGTCATTGTACCCCAATCCAAAAGGTGTTCGTTACAGTACGTTCATGCCGGCTGATCCAAAGAAGGTGGTGGAGGCGAAAAGTGTCATGAGCAACGGTGCAAAGGCAATGGAAGGTGGTGTCAAAAGCAAGTCGCTGGATTTATGGGAAGACTAGTACCAAAGACTATCGTTGCTCCTCGTTCAATCTGTTCCAAAGACCACCGTTGTTCCTCTCTCAACCTGTCAATGGTCCAATCAGCGACGTCTCGGAACCTTCGAGCGACTTCTCGGAACGATGAGTTCCGTAAAGGAAACATGTGTTGTGTATTTGTCGAAAAAGAACACCGGTTTTCACCACCAATGAATGTTAGCTATTGATAACGCTAGACTTTCTATACTATTTTAGTACATACATCGTCGTACCCAATAGCTACGTAGATTTGACAAAACACATAGTTTCGCGATCTCGCCAACTCAGATTCGACGATTCTTGCAAAGTCGATGCATGCGAACTCTGGCTATTCCGGGTGTCTAGAGTAAGGTGTAACTATATGTGTTCGGCGATGTTCAACCATTGTTGGCTAGCGATTCCGACAATTCTGCGACGTGTGGATCGCTCGTGAGGGGAATGTTATCTATGAGCGAAATATCATTCTCATCGCCGTCCCTGCTATGTTCTTCTTCATGCATGGGAAGAACATTGCTATCTTCTTCTTCGAGCATTGAGGTTGCATTCATGAGATTGCTGGGATTGGCCTTACTCCGTTTACATCGATTCTTCGCATTGTTTGGACACTTTCCACTCCTTGCATCTTTGTGGCCAAGTTGATGACACTTCGAACACATTACCTCCGACAATGGCGGTGTGCCGTTGTCTGCATCCATTGCCAAACCAGACTGGTAAGCCATGCCGTTGACTCGGTCTATCTTCAGTTGTTTCATGTACCCCTGTACCTTGTCATGCATCGTCTTCTTGCGTTTGACACGATAGTCTGTCTTCCTCGAGTTCACTAACTTACTGTTCCTCGTTTTGTCGCGCATTAGCAGTCGGTACTCTGTCAACATGTCGGCATCCAACCCAATGCTGAAGAAGAGGTCACGCCACAACACCAGATTTCCCACGAGATGAATGGCAATAGCAATGCGTACCCGCATCACCAGTGACATGCTACCACAATACGTTTTCGTCTTCGGGGCCAACCATGCGATCTGTTGATTTAGCAATTCGTTCACCTGTGCACTACGCTAAAAGCTAGTGTAAAGATCTTTCGAGTGTTTTGTGTTTGAGAGAATGAAAGTTATGAGAGAGATTAGAAAGCTATGAAAACTAATCAACGAGAGAGATCACCATCAAAGGATCGTAGATCTGGTCTCCCGCGGGAGACTATAAAGTGTGATAGAGTAGGTTGCGGTAGTAATCCTACGTATCTCCACGATCCTAAAACGGAACGCGTGGAAGATTCGTCTAGCATGGATCTAGTAGCGTGGAAGTACTCCACGCTGGCTAAATATCTAGAGTGATGTTTCATCATCAACCTAGTATGACTAGAGCGGTCATTGAGAACCCTGTCTCAATAACTATTCACGAGAGACTCAGTCATGAGTCGAACTCAAACCCTATCTAGGATCGAGTCGCGAATAAGGCTAAGAGCCGTGTATTGCACCTGGGTGTCTCCGTCGTGGAACAACTCAGCCAGTTTTTCCGCCGTGGTGAATTCCTCCACCACCTCTTTGATGTCAATGTACAGGAGACTGTCATGTTCCATGCTCGGGTAAGTCTTTTGCGACTTGGATCGCTCCTCTGTTGTATCCACTTTCCTTTTACAGCACTCACACATTGATCATGTACGTCAAAATGATGCTTGTAGATGCACTGGGCTCTGACCACTCGCTCATTCTCTGTGATGCTTGCCATGTCACGGATGAAGAAGATAAAATACAACGATACTCTTAGGATGTCACCCTCCTGCATGTCATTGGCCGTTTTGACAGACCTTGCCTTCAACTTGTACAAGCGATTCTTCAATGTCTTCTTACGATGCGCCGGATCAGCGAGAAAATGAGGTTGCGGAACCGGATACTTCAACACACCAGAGCTACGGTAGACCGGTATCATCTCGACTTGACCTGGTATCTTCTGTTGAGAGGGAGGAGCAACACGTGTCCCAATGATCAACTGTCTTCTGTCACCTGGTGCGTGCCCGTTGTGTTTTAGTCAGTCATCATTGTTCCACTTGCACCTGGCTCTCATCTTACTGTCGTCATCGGTCACCACATTGGAAATACAAACAGCCTTGTCGAAGTAAAGGTCTTGAGTCATCTTCAACAATGACGCAGCTTCCATTGCACCAGCACCATCGTCATGGTTGATAACACACTCATGTTCAGGTATCTCCTCAGTAAGTTCCCATTTCACTTTACAGATACGACAGAAGGTGCACTTGGTGGAAAGACTTACTGGCTTCCGTGTCTTTTCTCCCACCAAACAGGCATGGCCAGAGTGAGAGTCGTATGTTCTGCCGCTGGACCTTTTGTTCCATCCTATGTCGGTGGAGGTTCCTAGTATATAGGGAAGGGAGGTTCCGTCCACCAGTGCATCCCCAGTCTCAAGGCTCTCCCGCCAACTGTCCAGATTGACTTCTGTCTCTGCATATGAGTCTTATCTCTTCCATCAGATTGTCATGCAGGTACCCATCCACTATGTATTCAACATAAGGAGCAACGTGCCGCTCTATCTGAGAGAATGTTCTCCTTTCCATGGAATTTGCTCCAGGCAATGATAAAAAGCCAAGGAACCTTGCCGCCTCAGTACCACCATCCCCACCACTACCCACAAGGCAAGTACAAATTTAACATTCACTTCAAAGTCGATGTTGGCATCACCACGTCCATGGGAACTCCTCATTGTTGTTCTTTTGGGTGGTGCACTCTTAGGTTTGACTGTGGCATCCTCCTCACAGTGTGTGCATGACAGTACCGGTGTTGTTGCCACACCAACAGACACAAACTTCAACTTCAAGGTATTTCGGTGACAACGGCAGCAGTTGCAGTTTGCTTCGATGAGCCGCGACAGTGGAACACTTTCCAGAATGACACGGTTTGGCAATGGAGGTTCTGTAAGCTTGGTAACATCCTTCTCTTCCACCATTTCGTCATCTGACTCTTCTGTCTCTTCAACTGCAACTGCAACTGCAACTGCAACCTTCCTTCTACCAGACTTGGGTAAAGTGCCTGTACATTCCCTTTCAACGAGGTCTACACCCTCTATTCCATCCACTTTCGAAGAAGTTCCTTGATTGAGACGTTTCGCATCCCAGGAAGGACCACCAAATCTGCCATGGTGATCCAGCTTCCTCAAAGCGGTGTTACTACTCCTCTTGCTGCTATGCATGTTTGTTGTGGCTGTTGTCTAATGTCTGTTCTGCCCAAAATCAACAAATTGGTGATGCCGACACATTCATCAAGGGCAGATTACCTGTCCCTCATTCATAGTTGGCAAAAAGCCAATGGCTAGCCAACCAAGTCGCCAACTATGTGAGACGAAAAGCCAACATTTCAGCAGAAGTGAATGGTGAGACATGCTTTGGAGATTCAATGATGAGGTCGGAGGTTCCGGATTCCCACGAAATCATAGAATAAATGTGAGAGCTAAGGTCCACTTTATCTATTTCGAGAGCTCTCAAAAAAGTGAGCTAATAATTTCTTAAAACTAAAACTGTATACCCCGTGGGACATCCTTAAATATATCTAGTCAAGGGGCTCGAATCTTCTAGATAGAGATCAGACCACTTGTTCATGTGTCTTGTTCCGCATATGCTATTACCCACGCGGACACCCCATAGTAGGGTTGACTCACTTCTTCACCTTCTTGGAGTGCTTCAGAAGGTGGCTGTCACAAGCATACCATATCAAATCAGCAAAGTTCACCGAATAGTAGGCCTTGGCCTCATCATTGTCGCGGATCAGAATGTATGGCCATTCAAGCGTTCGTTGAGCCCGAGTGTTCTGGTTCGCGCCGATGACATTGACGACTAGAAGAATCTTGGTGAACTTCCACTTTTGGAACAACATTGACGCTGCCTTGTCGAGGGCACTGGATGCAGCACCGAAGTCATCATTCACCTTCTCCTGTGTGAGAAGCAAACAATATTCTCCAGTGGTAGAATGCACTGCGACATAGCTTCTGTCAATCAAGGGGTGCCCTTCGGTTCCAGGGTGATAGTAGCTTCCCACAGTTGGTTTAGTTTCTGATGGAACAACTTCCTTCTTCGGACTGCCCTGCTTCGGGAGGCACTTCAGTAGATCCCTGGTGCTAAGCGTCATCACGTCTGGAAAATTCAACTGCCGAAACCACTCTTGGGAGAAGCCCGACTTCATTGTAGCTAATCCAATTCTGGCACTTCTGGGAACAACAGGAACTCCAAGGCTGGCCCGAAACAGATCAAAATGCATCGCTGCTTCCTTGAAGTCCTTCCCGTCAGCATGAATCTCAGCAAAAGTTTGGAAAAGATTCTTCAAGTGATCGCTCGATTCCTCCCTCTTCTTGGCGAAGGCTTGCTGAATAAAGACAGGGCACAGCACCCCATTGTCATCAACGAGCTCTTCAACTTCCTGGCTGCAGTTAGGGTTCAAGTCATCGAGAATATACAATCCTCCTGGACACGCTTAACAATCGCACTGTAATGGTGGTCACCCAATTTGACCCCCATGTGTGATTTCATCTGGTTAAACATTGTTTCCACGGATGGCAGGCTGCCCACGCTCATCTCAGTGAAGCAGATCACAATCGAGCGCATGTGAGCACCACATATGGATTTGGCAAGGGCACTGAAGTGCTCCCTCCTCTGCTGGGGCAATTTGCGCCCGAAAAAATCAACCGTTTCAGCAGTTGCACGATCTGGTACCCAGTCAATTATTCCTCTTCCGCTGGTGGTCGTGAACACTGCATCGTTCAACGATGAGACCAAAACTGTACATATCGCCCCCGTGGCCTCATAATAACGGAAGCACAAAAGCGACAGGAGCGAAACAACTTGCTTTGCAGCCTCCGTGCCTAGTTGTGCTAATTCATCTGCGGCCAACACAAAATCTCCATTCTTTGCCACCTTTCGGAATGTGGTCACAGCTAGATCTTCAAGACTCTGAATAGGAGCTTCCAACAACCGTTCTGAAGTTGAATCCTCAAAAAAATTTGCGCACGCAATGGAGCTAAACCCATGACTCGCCAGAATCAGTCGCAGAAGGGCTGCTTCCTTTGTTTTTTTCTTGTCTGCTCCAAGTTGTTGATCGTGATTGTAGGTGATATAAACGCTGCTGCATTGTGCAAGACCTAGGAGAGCAGGAGCCTCAGTTAGAACATGTGTCTTTCCAAAACCAGACCCCAGACGCAAACCAATGGAAACGGATTCCCTGTAATTCTTTGAATAAGCAGGAACTGATTTGGGAAGATTGATGTTGCGGATTTTCTTCAGACCCAGTCCCATTGCTTCTTTGTTCCATGTGTCATTGGAGACGGGGGGTGCCGGTAGACCTTGGGGTCGTGGGGACTATCTCCCATGAAACATTCAAAAGCTCACGCTCGGCCTCTCCAGTATGGACATTTTTCAGCATTGCGACGAAGGATTTCTCTGTTTTCTGCTTCTTCTGCTGCTGCTGCTCCTCTTTTTGAAAATATGTGTCATATCGAAATGCGGAAATGGAGTTGGTGCAGAGTGGCACTGTCAGGGAGGGACGATTTGAATAAATCATCAATAAACGATCAAATCTCAACACTTCTTACCATTTGCTTTCTGACCACCATCCTCACATGGTCGACCGCGAGTATATTTGAAAGGAGAGGCTTCAGAACTAAACATAAGAAGACTGAATTCGTCACCCTCGTCACCTTCCAGTCTTTCATCATCTTCCTTGAGAGCCAGAATGCCCTCTATTCTTTGAGGTGCCGCTGGTCTCTAATCTTGATGTTACCTGAGAATCCTTCATAATTGTAACTGATCCGTTTCGTCGTTGACACCATGTTGATAAATATGGATGGACTAACAATAATAAGGGGTCGTTCTGCTGCCGCTCTTTCTGTTTGTGGGGTTCCCTCCATGGTAGGTTAATCAAATAATTCAGACACTAGATGATCGTACTGGTCGATCTCTTCTTGTTGTCGCGTAGGTGGTAGTGCGAGCAGCACTTGCTTCACTGCTGTAGTTGGCTGCTGCTTCCTTTGCTCCTGGATTGTGGTTGATACTTGTTGGGGCGACGGCCGAAACACTGTCACGTCGTGCTCGTGGATCGTTATGATTTGTTGTTGTCGTGGTCGTTGTTTCTGCTGCTGCTCTTCCTGTTTGTGAACCATATAAATAGACTAATTCAACCAAGGGTCTGGGCCGTCCGACGCTTTTTCACTCAGGCTTTAAAACTTGACATGACTGACTCAAGTACAATTAAGGGCTTGTTTTTAAGGGCTTGTTTATTTAGGGGCTTGTTGCAGATTTAGGGATTTGTTTTATGGGCTTGTTTATTTAAGGGATTGTTTGCTTCATTATAAGGGCTTGTTCTATGAGAATATCACGAAGGCTTAAGGGTTTGTTTTGAGACCTTAAGGGCTTGTTGTTAAAAGGGTTTGTTTTCTAAGTGCTTGTTTAATGGCTTGTTGAAGATTTAAAGGCTTGTTTAAGGGCTTGTTTCCAGTCGTGGCAATTTCAAGATTTCTTAAAATCCTGAGTGAAAAATGTCGGACGGTCCTGGACCTCTGTGGAAACGTCATTTGTGGCAAAAAAACTTAAGAAACGAAACACCAAGGCTTAGGAGACGATAAAAATGATTTAAGAGACGAAATCATTCGTCTCCTATATTTAGGAGACGATTCAATAGGAGACTTTCCAATTAGAAGACGATCGTTTCGAAATAGGAGACGACCCGAAAGCTTTAAGAGACGATACCATACAGTTTACATAATCCACTTAGGAGACGATCTGTTAAATATAGGAGATAACCCGTTGAAAATAGGAGATGATTTTTAAAAGAGGAGACGAAAGATTTAGAAGACGAAACGGAACGTCTCCTATTTATAGGAGACGATTCAGTTTAATTAGGAGACGAAAAAAGGATTTAGGAGACGATCGGAAGCATGATTCGAATTTCCACAGAGGTTCAGCTGCTTGCGTGCTTCTTTTATTATGATACTAGCTCACATAGGTTCAGAAGGGAGGAACACGGACAAAAAGCGCTGGGCATGCCTAGAAAAAGACTTAACATAATTTCTGGATACTGCCATTTTAATAATAATAATAATATGTGTTCGCTGTTGCATCGTTCCGAGGACTGTACGTCGGTTGTAACTGTTTAGCATTAGAATCATGACAAACGTTGACTTCGCTTATGACAAGGGGCCTTGTATAACACTTGATATGTCTTTAGCAAATAATTTAAGGCAAATGCTTCAGAACGATAGCACGAAAATCGGAGCCGGGCAGCTATTGTCCCCTGTGAACCTATGTGAGCTAGTACCCGTACGATATACTGGTATAATGTACATACATACCAGATACGACTGCTGCTGCTGAAGTGTTCTCGACGTCCGCTGGCGGGCGTTTCGCGGCAGGCATGCGCCCGGCGTGGGGCTACTGGGGGCTACCAGGAAGTCCCCCGTTGGCGATCGTGGAAGTCGCAAAAAGTCGCTAAAGTCGTTAAGGTCGCGATAGCAGTCGTTCTAAGTCACGCAAAGTCGCACAGGACGCGCAAGTCGCGATTCAAGTCGTTCTAAGTCGCGATTTTGTACTAGTAAAAAGCTAGTAAAGTCGCAGTAAGTCGCGCAAGTCGCGAAAATCGCGCTGCAAGTCGCACTAGTCGAAGTCGCGAAACGGTGACTACATGTAGCCCGACTAAGGGTCGAAGTCGCGAAAGTGACGTCATCGGGGGACTTCCAGATCAGTCCAGGGGCTACCAGCCAGCGGAGCGGGTGGGACAGGACCGTCCGACGGTTTTCATTCAGGCTTTAACACCTGGCACGACTGACTCAAATCCTGGTTCTGGTTAAAGGAATATTGAAGATTTAAAGGATTGTTTAACGATGTCATACGGGGGATACTGTGTTCCTCAGTTTTAAGAAATAGAATAACATGAGAAAGCACGAGAACAACAACAAACCTCGAAAAACCTAATTATCCCAGCTTGTATAGGCAATAGACATGTGATAGCTTTGTTTTGAGAACTACATGTCATATACTATCTTGTACATGACCCTTATCTACATCTGATGCTGATAAAAGAAACATAAAAGGGGATAATGAGTACTAGCACTCTATCGCCGAAGTTAACAGCCCCGTGACAGTTCGACGAGTTTTGAGATATCATCTTCAGCTAACGATTGTGGAAGCCCATTAACATGTTTTATCTTTCTTTTAGGTCATACAGATAGAGCTAATCCTTCTCTACAAGGTATACTGTAACACTCTAGTATGCAAACTCTCAACAGGTGTCAAGCATGAATTGGTTGAAGACAGCATCTCCAAATGAAGGGTTTGTTGTTGTTGTCGTGCTATTCTCGTGTTATTTTTTAAGTGCGACTGAAACTGGCCCTTCCACGTGGGGCATCTGTAAGGGAATGTTCCAGATTTAAGGGGATGATTAAGGGAATGTTCAAGGTTTAAGGGAATGATTTAAGGGAATGATTTAAGGGAATGTTTATTTAAGGGGAAGTTCATTCCTGCTAAGGGAAAGTTCTATGGGGTTTACGGGAAGGCTTAAGGGAATGTTTCGAAGCCTTAAGGGAATGTTGTTAAGGGAATGTTTGCTTATTTAAAGAAATGTTTAAGGGAATGTTGAGGATTTAAGGGAATGTTTAATGGAATGTTTCAAATGGTTCTCAGTTGTGGCAATTTTAAGCTTTTTAAAATCCGGAGTGAAAACAGACGGGTTTACCCCATCCTTGAAAGCTTTTGTTGATGAATGATTCGATTCAATCGAACCGAATGATTCAATCAAATCGAATGAATCCAATCCAAATCTCGACCGGTACCAGTCTGTGGAAGGCGTCGGTGGGACATTGTGATAATCTTATCCTTGTGCCAAATCCAACCATCCAACGTCCGACAATGCATCCATGCAAACATCCGCGGAAGCTACGATACGGCTGACCACTCTTTTTCCAAACTTTTTCCAAAAGGGAGCGTACTACTACTCTAGCAGCTACAGTGGTCGTACGGTAGCTACCGAGCCAGACAAAGATCAAGTTTCTAGAGTTGTGTAGCAGCAGAACACCATCAACATGGCTGAGAACGTCACTTTGGCAGACTACTTTCGGCGAGGAACTACCAATATTCAGTGGTGTGAGGATTTGGTTGCCAAACATGCTCACAGTGACTGGGTTGCTGAATACTACAACACTTGGTCGAATCTGCCCTTTTACATGGTGGCAATTTTTGGAATGAAGCGCTGTGTGGAAATGAAGCTGAACAGATCCTTTTGGGCTGCTGAAGTTGTCATGTTCCTTGGTATTGGAATAGGCAGCACACTCTTTCATGCTCACCAGTCCAGAGTGGCCCAGTATGCGGATGAAATTCCAATGACTTTGCTTTTAATTGCACAGATCAATGGCATGGAAGGAACGCACCCTTGGTTGACGTCATCCATCAAGGGGAAACAAGCACCGTTCTACCGTTGGTTGCATGGCTTTGTGGCATGTATTTGGGCTCTCTACGTCTACACCAACGACTATGCTTTCTTTACTGTGGTGTTTAGTGTTCAAATTTGTACAAATTTTGGTATGCTAGGTGATTGTGGAAGACGGTTGAAACATTCCCAGCTGAATTGGTACATTGCTATGACCTTCATTGCAGTTGCAAAAATATGCTGGGAACTTGAACGAAAACTCTACAGAGATGGTGCCTGTGATACTCCAGGAGCTCTGTCGTTGCATCCTGTGTGGCATTTGGGGGCTGGCATAGCACATTACTTCGGCATGCGACAATGTGCAGAATTACTGGAATTCAGCAACAGAGGCAAACTTGGCAACTCCAAGAAGATTGACAAAGTGGATTGAGCCCAGCCTGGCCTACTTTGCTCACACTTGAGACCTCACACCGCACCAGTGTTAGTGTGTGAATAGAGAGAAACGTTGAAACCAACAAGCAATGAAACTCGCTGAAGCCAACAGAACCTTAAGCACGCATGGAAACCAACAGAACCGAAGGATTGACTCACAGGCATACTGGTAACTGATCTCGGAGCCAATGAAGAGCTTGTTTTTCAAGGCACTTTCTTTCCTTTAGTTTACATGTGTATGTATAGTCTGGGTTGGAGCGGTAGCTCCTTTCTATCTATCTAGTCTACTTCTTTCTTACTGGCTCTTTGCTTGGCTGCTCCTCGCTCATGCAACGACAACACGGAATCCTTCCTTGGCATGGCAGTAGAGAAAGGTAGCCATGCTATCAGGGTTCCTGTCTTGTTTCACCACCACGTTGATGGAGCGGAGAGCACTGTTGGCTGACACAACATGAAAGGTTCTCTTCTCGACAACACCGGTGGCATACTCAAAGCAGGCAACCTCCTCAATCCTCACGTATTGAACCATTTCAAAACGCCTCTTCATCTTTTTGGTCTTGAGTTTGAACGTGATCATTTTCATCCCGGTTCCCACTTCTTGGATGTTGGACACTTCTGCCATGATGGGATCGTTGCATTGCTTGGCTGGAACTATCCGACGAATCTGTCCCGAAGGACGAGGCTTTCTTTAGAATCTTTCTGTCGAGACTGGGCAAAGTGGAAATTGACCTAGAAGTTCTCCCGCCCTTTTTGGTTGCTGCATCGTACCGGTCAGAGAGGATGGAAACAATTCTTTCAATGAGAACGCCGTACATGGTTGCTTGAATTGAGTTTATTGGTTATAGCTGTTGGTTGGCTGCTTTGATGCTTTTGCGTTGACCGAAATTGTGAGCGTATCCGCTGCGCCTCCAAAAGATCTATAACCATTTTTGCTACATTGTTTACAGAGAAACTGGTCGGTAAAACCCGGCATGTAAACTAGCTTGACGGCATGTAGAGCGGCTTTTTGACGTCTTCCTCTTTCCTCTCTGCTATACCGGTACAAGCTATGACATAGTACTCGAATATCCAGCTAGGATGTATGCTCTTTTTGTTTGGCCTGGTGCGGTCTAAAGCGGGAAGATCATGCTATGAGGATGACATGGTGGCCGGCCAACTGCAATCTAGAGCAGTGCACGGCGAAACCAAGCCACCGTACCAGTACCAGTACCAGTACTGTACGGTAATTGGTACCGCTTACTGTATAACCAGCAATTGAACTGTACGGTATCCGTTCGAACTAAGCTAAACAATTCGAATCTTGATCGAATACTTTGCCTTCTTTCAGAAGGAAGGCCAGACGAAAGAGCCAGATCGAAGATTGTGGTTTTGAAGGGCTGACAATGGCCATCTCCTGCGCGGCGTCATTGTGTATCTCTCTGAAGTTTGCTTGACTGTCTCTACCTAGCTAGGTACTAGTACCACAAATAAGAGCCACCCCTTAGCGCGTGTTGTGCCAGCCAGAAACTCTTGCCTTTGGTTGAAAAGGTGCACGATTTATCATTACTGCATCATTTATTGAGTTGAGTCTTTAGAGCACCAGCTTTTCTCCCGATCCGTCACGCAACTGTCTAATCTTTGACGATGACAACTCCCGACGATGGTGGGGACAGCAATGACAATGGCGATCAGCGCAAGTTGTCTCCTACAGAGGCTGCTATCATTGAAATGATGAAGAAGCAATCATTGGAATCGGAGAGGCAGGCGGCGAATGGCAAAGGAGGAGATGGAGAGAAGAAGCATGCCTTTTGGGATACTCAAGTGAGTGCTTTTCCGACAAAGCTGATTCTGCTTGGAAAGAAAGAGGCCTGATGTTGGTGGTCTGACCTGTCTGACTTGTTTTGCTCTGCCACGGCTGTTCACTCACCCACTCACCGAATTTCTCTCTTCCCGGATTTAGCCAATGCCCCATGGATCACGCGAGAACCATCCTGAGGGTCCTATTGTCCCCAATCGACCTGTGGAGGAGGTCCGTAGTGAACCGTACACCATGCCAGGTGGATTCGAATGGTCCAATGTGAATGTGGGTGATCCAGCCCAACGAGATGAACTCTACCATTTGCTGGCCCAAAACTACGTCGAAGACGATGAATGCCTCTTTCGATTCGAATACTCCCAAGAGTTCCTCATGTGGGCATTGACACCGCCTGGGTATCGAGATGATTTCTTGTTTGGAGTACGATCCTCGTCCAACAAAAAATTGGTCGCCTTTATCAGTGCCATTCCTGCCAAAGTCAGGGCCTACCAAAATGAATTGCCCATTGTCGAAATAAACTTTCTCTGCGTGCACAAAAAGTTGCGGTCCAAACGATTGGCTCCGGTCTTGATCAAAGAAATCACGCGACGCGTCAATAAGACGGGAGTCTTTCAGGCCGTCTACACGGCTGGTGCTGTCTTGCCCGTCCCAGTCGCCAGTTCGCGGTATTATCATCGAAACCTCAATCCAAAAAAGTTGGTCAAGGTCGCATTCACCCGGTTGAACCCTCGACAAACCATGGCACGCATGATCAAATTGTACCGACTCCCCGAGCAACCCGATACCAAAGGATTGCGACCCATGGAAGAAAAGGACGTGGAAGGCGTCCACAAATTGTTGGTCAGCTACCTGGACAAATTCGAATTGAAAATTCTCTTTACCAAAGCAGAAGTGGCGCATTGGCTGTTGCCAAGAGAAGGTGTCATCAACAGTTATGTCATTGACAAGGAAGGGGATGGAATCGTTACCGACTTTTGCTCCTTTTATCATTTGCCCAGTTCCATCCTGAATCAAGATGACACACTCTTCGCTGCGTATTCGTACTACAATGTCGCTACAACCATGTCGTTGACCGATCTCATGAGAGACTGCTTGATCCTGGCCAAGCAATGCAAAGCTGATGTTTTCAATGCACTCAACCTTATGGACAATGAAGAGTTTTTGAAGGATCTCAAGTTCGGAAAGGGCGACGGGTGTCTGCAATATTACATCTACAACTGGGCCTGTCCGGAAATGCCACCCGGCAAAGTGGGCATTGTGCTTCTCTAATAACAAGACAAGTGTACGTTTTGTGCTGGAGCGCAACATGAGAATCGGAGACGAACGCGTGCAAGCACAATAGGTCCTAGTAGCGAGAATGGAATGGAAAGGAGCACACGCTAGCTCCCGATAATCAAACAATCAACTACTAAACCAAAATCTCATGAACCAGGCAATGTACTCTACGGTAGATGGATCGATGAAAGTTTAATTAGAATGCCGCCGCTCTTACTGAGCGACGAGTGCTACCCAATCCAGCCGGCATTGGTATGCGCATCTCGTATTCTCGTTCACTTCGAGAGTCACTGCGACTCCTCCTTGGATTATCGTGCATTGTTGCAATCACGTCTCTCCTGGCTGTCTTGGTTTTCTTCAGCATCTCTTCCACTCCATTCACCTCCAGCATACCCTTTCCTTCCCTATGCCGCTTCAACTCTGCTTCCCGAACAAGTTTCCGCCTTCTGCTTAGAAAAAGTAGAATCGCAATGAACTTCAAGGTAAAGAGCAAGAGCGTCATACCAACGAGTCGCATTGCATGTAGCGGATGCGGGTTCAGCATCTCTTGCTTTTCGGCCGCCGTCATGTTGTAACCCATATGATCACCTTCCTCAAGGAGAATGTCCATGCCAAAGGTTTCTTTTTCGTGTCCCACAACACTCACTCGGACGGGTTCCTTGAGGAGATCCTCCAGAATGACATCCAACACGCGAAGGTTCACATTTTCTTTCAGAGATGCTTTGAGCTCTTGTTGCATCAGTGCGATCCCATAGGCAACTACGTCTTCGGCTTCCGTGTCGCCGTTCTTAGACTGGGTATTCCAGGATTGTTCGAGATAGCTCATTGTCAGCCTGACAACGGGCCAGGAAACATTCCAGGAAGTATATGCCAGATTCTTGTGAGCATTGAAATGCACATGATGATGCAGGTGAGGTGGTTGCAGCATGACGGCTACATCGGCAATGGGTGGAGCTGTTTCAGCCTTGCCTTGGTTCTTCTTGTCGTTCTTCTCCTTCTCGTTTTCTTTATCTTTGTTCTTATCATCATTTGGATTCTCCTGATTGGCTTTTGCGTCGTTCGCCCTTTCCTCGTTCTGTTGACCCTGGTTCACGTCCTCCTTAACTTGTTGCTGTTGGTTGTCCTTATTGTCTTCGTCCTCTTTGGTGTCATCTTTAGTGTCGTTATCCTTGTTGTTGTTATCCGTGTTGTCGTTGTTCTTGTTGTCGTTGGGTTCCACTGCGTATATGGCTTGACCTCCTCCATCGCCTGCACGGTTCGATTGCTCCCACGTCGCAAACTTTTCGTCCAGATCCTTCCACTCATCAACATCCCATTTTCCCTCTTCGTAGGCTTGCAGGTTATTGTTCCCTTGCCCGCCCTGCAGAAGTCGGAATCGACCACCATTCTCAGCAGTCTTCAGCAATGACGCTTCGCCCGATGCCGGCGACGCCACAGCACCAATCAGCCCGTCTCCATGAACAACATTCTCCACAAAAGCACAAAGACGGTTTTCTTCCTTGTAATTTTCCAATCCTAGATTGTCCCAATATGTCAGATCATCCAAGTAGTCACTGCTCTTGCTACTGTCGCAAAAGAGATACTCCAACGTTGAACTCAATGCGGTCTGAATCGTAGCAGACATGCTGTCGTGGTCAGCCTCGTTGACACCGGATCGATCAGGGAACCACACGGAGAAAGCAATGGATATATTCTGAAGCTCGGCGCCAAAGGGGATGACTTGCATTGCTTCCAGCTCCTCTGTCTTTGCTGGTTTGGCCTTTGCTGTTTGAGCGGGGGGAACTGGCGCCAGTGTCGTCGGGTCAGGAGTCATGGGTTGAGCTGACGTCGGAGCTGGCGATGTTGGGTTTGGAACTCCAGGGATGGGTGCAAACGTTCGAGGCATCGTGGGGTTGAATGTGGGCTTGTCGGTCGGAGACGTCGAGGGAGGATTCGTAGGCAAAGGAGAAGGTTTTGGAGTCGGAGACAACGTTGGCGGACTAGAAGGATTTGGAGTCGGTGACAACGTTGGCGGACTAGAAGGATTTGGAGTCGGTGACAACGTTGGCGGACTTGTCGTCGGTGTCCTCGTTGGTAATCCTGGTAAAGGGGTTGGCTGCCGTGTGATCGGGGCTGCCGTGATAGGCATCTGCGATGGCAAAGGCGATGGTCGAGGTGTTGTTGGTGATCGTGTGGGTCGAGGTGTTGTTGGTAATCGTGTTGGCAGTGGTGTTGGTTGAGGAGTCTCGATCGCAGAACTCGAGGGAAAGGGGGTTGGCCTAGGGGTTTGTGCAGCTGAAGATGCTGCAACTGCAGCCACTGGGGCTGGAGATGGCCACCTGGTAACTGGGGCCCATGTTGGCCTACCTGACGTTGGCCCCACCGTTGGAAATTGTGATGGTTTATCGGTTGTGGGTGCCTTGGTGGGCCTGGGTGTCGTCGGTGCTTTGGAAGGCTTGTCTGTGGGAGGACCTGTAACGACATCCCATGGTCGCGCCCACGTATTCTCGTCCTTGTCATTTTTGTTCTTGTCGTTGTTGTTTTTGTCGTTGTTGTTTTTGTCATTGTTTCTGCCCCCATTGAAGATCGCCGTTGGCGACATGGTTGGAGAATCGGTTTCTTCTTTTTTCAGAATCCTATTTACAAACGATGCCGACGTCAACGAGTCTTGATCACTCATCGGAAAAGCGAATACGGATGGCATTGCATGGGAAAGGAACACCGTCAGGATCAGCATTGCCAAACAGTTCCATCGAATTTGCGGTGTCATGATTGGTTTCGCACAGCTACGGTCCTGCATCTCGCTCATTGTCGGTCCTTTCTCGGATGCGTCTGCGCACTACTGATACTCGTGTGGCTTAGATGGATGCAACCCACTTGATGGCCCCTTTGTCTTCGAAGAAAATACATTGCGAAAGTTGTCAAATCGGAAATTTGTTTCCAACGGTCGAGGTGCACCTGAGGTTGGGCCCACGTGGTCTCGTGCACCTCAGTCCCACACACCTGTGGACCCCCTTCACGAGCCACCAAAATTCTCTCTCGAGAAATCCGACGGGAAGGCAAGCCGAAGAAGGCAGCAACTCGTGTTGGTATCGGCAACTCTTTATCTAGCTAGCCAGCAATGGTTGTCAGCTTGAGGATGGAGGATTTGCCGAGGGAGCGAAGCAAGGTGGCTAGCAAGAGTGTCGCCAACCTTGGAACGAACACGACAAAGGGATGGCTGAATAACGGTATCCAATGTCCAACAATTAATTTCGCAGCTACGAGTGAGCTGCCATACTAGCTAGGTACCAGGTACTGGTACACACAGTACGGCAGGTCCCTCACAAGGCTTGTGATCGACAACTCAGGAGCCTCTACCGGTACTAGTAGCCCTTCGCGCAGGAAGCATTCCTGGAGCAGGTCCCTTTGGCCCACTAGTACTGTCATTTGTCATATTAGAATGCAAGCATCCTAGGTAGTTAGCACACACCCAAGTATGTCGCCGACATGCCATGCCGTAGGCAGTCATCCAAAATCCAAAGTTTGTTCGCTCCATACCTGGCTAGCCTCCACTGACTCCCCCCACTGGTACAATCTACTGCAACGAACATCTAGCTAGCTAGCTATCTATCATCTAGCTAGAGCGAAAGACACTGACAATGCCTTGGCTCTTGGTTTGATGCTAAACGAAGGAGTGAGAATCGAATCTGCCACGGGGCAGTTTCCACGACATTGCCACGAGTCAAACTTCCACGCCCGTTGCTCTACGAACTCTCATCGATTGCAACTTGTAAAGATGAAAACCAAACCTGAACACCCATGGCATTCATCGGGCCAGTGCAACGATGCACACGTCTACGAGAGTGACAGAGATAGTCTATCTGATGCTGACAATCAGTCGGGACGCTTTCCTGATTGTTCCGCTCCAAGTACCGGTAGGGAAACTCCTGCAAGGAATGAAAAAGGCATTACCGGTACCAAGGATGCGGATGCACGAGTCTGCTTCCTTCTTGGCTTCGGCTTTCCAGTGTTGCTGTGTCTGCTCTTGGTTTCGGCCACCACACGTTCTCCCCCCGCTTCTCCAATCGCAAGTGGTATCCTTGAAGGTCCCGTTTTTAAAGAGGATTCGAATGATTCTGCAGTGAAAGACAGTAAAATTGTTGGATTCCTAGACTTGGCGACTGAGGCATTGAAGAACGGACAGTCATGTGGATCTTGCGCCAATAGGATTGTGGCTTCAATGCGATCACAACCATTGGATCCGACGATTCAGCAACAAGGCTGCCAAATCCTTCGCTATCTTTCTGGGTATCAAAACCAAAGCAATGAAACTATTCATGCTGGCGGGATCGAGGTGGTCATGGCAGCAATGCAAAATCACAAGACGGAGCCTTTTCTCCAGGAGGATGCAATTCGTTTGCTTGGAAGTCTGGCGTCCATGGTAGATGCTGACGACAGAGCAACAATGGACTTTCTGTCTTTGGTTGGTGTTCATGAGATCATTAGAGCCATGGACCTTTACCCACGGAATGTTGCGCTCCAGCATGTCGGTTGCTTCGCTTTGGCAGAAATATCCGTCCGTAGCGATGAACACTATAGCCAGGGCAACATGGCTAGCACGTTCCGAGTCATCCAAAGGGCAAGGATGAACGAAAGGGGACAGCTAATCGGCACATTGCCAAGCAAATGTGCTCAAGCCGAAAGCGTCCTCGCCAGCCGAGCAAAGGAGAAACCTCCACTCTGCCATCTATTTTTCACGTTCTTGGATAGTTGTTCCAAGAAGCTAGGCGTCAGGGTGACACAAGGGATGAAAGAAGCAAGCAAGGGAGCAAATCAAATTTTCTCCGTTTCAAGGCTTTGGTTTGCTTCTGTTTCGCAGATCAGCTTTCAGCAATATTGTTACAAGCACTTCCACGCTCTGGCTCATTCAATGATTCAATTGTGGCATCTCCTGTGTCATCATAAACAAAAGTTGCATCTGTCCTTGTCGAAGTTTGCGCGCAAGTTTGTGCGAAATGCAAAACGTTGGAAGACAAAAGCAATTAGGAAAACAACGAAAATGCTGTCCTGTGCAAGAAGATGCTATTCAGGTGGTCCCTGGGTCCACTGCCCGCTCTGCTGCTCCAAGCATTGGCATTCTTTGGTTGAAGTGATGAATCGTATTCGACACTTCTTCCTTTGGTACGAAGACGACCTCTGGTACTGGTTTTGTGTTGCAGTTTTCTTGATATTGGTGCTTCGATGAAAGTTTCGAGAGAGAGAGTTCATCGGTTCCTACGTTCCTACGGAGTAACTTGGGACACAGCATGAAACGAACTACTGATTATTTCTTTATGAGTAGAAGTTTATTGTATGTATGCAAAGCATATTGTCAAGTAGTGATTCTGTTCATTGGACTTTGTGATATGGGCAACTCATTGTCACCTATTTTTTCCAAGTAAGTTAGCAGCCACTAGCCCATCTTTTCCCACAAGGAAAATCCACGTTTTGGTGGTGCACTTCTGGCAGGCCGCCTACTCGTCATGTTCAGGGTTTTCCTGCGCAAGCGCTCCAAATATACATTGCAGAGTGGCACCTAAAGTAGAATTTTCAAAGCTCGAAAAGAGTAGCAAAAGACCTAGAATGATAGAGCAAACTGTGCGCTTTGTTTGGCTTCAGCCGAATGGTTCACAACTACATTGGTGGAGGTGGCGGCGGCGGTGGAGCTGCCGGTGCGGCTGCCGTAGGGTCCAAGCCAGTTCCAAACGTCCCACCCATCACAAATCCGTCTTCATCGTCGTCTCCGATGGGAGCATTGTTGTGGTATGATGATGATAGATCGAGGCTGGTCACTGTTTGCGCTACTTTCAGGCCAGAACCACCCATTCCAGATGGCGCCATCGGGTCAGGAATGGCTCCCATACCCGGCAACTCACTCATTCCTGGCAAATCTCCAGGAACACCCATTCCGGTACTAGTTCCTGACAATCCTCCAAGACCCATGCCTGGACTTGTCATGGTCGCTTCTAAACCTAGGCCTGGAGCCGAAACGCCTGCTCCCATCGCTGGAGTTGTTGCGTCTGGACTTATTCCTGGCGTTGCCATGCTCAATCCCATGGAAGGAGCGTCACTGCCAAGACCAATGCTTGGGGACATGCCACCGTAAAGCGATCCTATTCCATCGACATTCGTTGCCGACGATGAAATGGGTTCTGAAGGGCTTGAAGCTGCGATGGTGCCACCGCCCAATAGTCTGTTTTCTGCTTCTTTTGCCGACAGCATTGTTGATGATGTCTTGGCAGCAGGGACTTCCAGCGCCGCAAACGGGTCATCATCGACTGAAGCAGATCCCATGATATTCATAGCTGACGGTGATACATCACCCATGGGAGGACTCGTAATGGAGATGGAAGGTATGGTCCCGTCTTCCTCTGCTGCAGCCGCCGTGGTTGCAGCTGCAGCGCTAAATGGGTCGTGGACTTGTGTTGTCGTTGTCGAGGTGCCGCTTGTTCCGTTCTGAGATAAACTCAACAGGGATAGATCTGGTAAACCAGAAGACTGTGTATTGTTGCTGGTTTGTGACGTTGCTGCCGCCATAGGGTCTAGCAATATACTAAGGGTATCTGATGCTGCTGCAGAAGCCGGTGCCGTTCCTAAGAGGTCCGCAGTGCCACCACCACCAAATGGATCTGCACCGCTAGTTCCCAAAAGATCAGCACTTGCGCCACCGCCGGTCCCGAGCAGATCTGCTCCACCACCGGTTCCTAAAAGATCGGCACCTCCCATTAAATCAGCGCTGGTGCCGCCAGTCCCCAGTAGATCACCGGTTGTAGTGCCACCACTCATACCTGCTGAAAAATCCAACAAATCACCGACTGGGGTTTGCTGCTGCTGTTGTTGTTGCTTTTTTGCCTGCGGGCTTTTATTGTTGCTGTTGCTGGCCTTGGTGGTTCGTGGCCCTGCTCCTGGTTTTCTCATGGAAGCTGGATCTGCATAAGTGGGCATTTCGTATGGAAGTATTTCTCCTTCGTCCGAAAAACGTTTATTGGCTCGTTGGGCTTGTTTCATCATTTCGTCTAGGCCATGTGCCGCCCCGACAATCATTTTTCCGTCTTTGGAGGCATAACCACTTCCAAATCCACCTTCTGCTTTGACTAGATTACTTTTGACCTGCGAGGCTGGCAAAATGAAGGAAAAAATTGAAACTCCATGAGAAGAACCACCAAAATTTCTCGGTGACACAATCTCTTTTTCTTTCTTACCAGCCTGCTCCTGTATCTTCTTTCTTAACATGAAATGGCGCACTTCATCCGAAAGAAATCCAACTTTTTGGCTTCCTACTGGCACCAAAGAGTTGGGATCCGCACTGGAATTTCTCAATTCTCGCAATTTCATGACATCAATCAGGAGTGGCCATACTTCTTTGGCAGCTTCTCGCACGGGATATCCCTTAAAAAACAAAATTAGTTGCATACAAAGAAAAGATAAAGAGATTACCCAAGGTCAGCGTGATACAAAATTTTCCAATGGTAACATCATTTCCATTCCCTCAATCAAAATAATAATGTCACACACACACACACCTGATCCACACCACCACCTTTGAGTTTGTACATGAAAGCTGCAGCTCCTTGTAGTTTTTGTGCCCACAAGACTGTATTAAATTCCAGCAGTGCTTCCACGCTTCGTTGCAGGGCAATCGACGAATTGACGCATTTCTCCGACCCGTACACGAGAACGTGCTTGGTCACGACCAGTGATTTCTGAACCGTCAAGGGGGAGTATTCCATGGGCTTGGATTGGATTTGTTCGAGCATTTCAAAGATTTCTTCGCAGACTTCATCACCGTATGTCAAGGAAGCAATACGATTTAGCTCAAAGGTACTCAGAACGTGTAGGCCTTCATTCGTCAACACATCGTTCATGTGCCGCTGAGCGGGAGTCGGTCCTTTATTGCCCCATCCAAACATTGTCACTCTAATGAATAAAACTTAGTGCTTCCACTGAAATAGAGGGGTATTCAGGAAAAGACGATGATGATGGCACAACTCAACAAATGCCAACAGCTTTTGTTTCTGCCTTCGGAGATGACTGAGATTCTTCGGCTAGATCTAACTTGTGCTCTTTGAATTATCCGAGCGATACCACCACCTTGGATCCAACAAGAGGCCAACCAAGCAAGAAAGCTTTGTGGCACAGCTTGGAAGGCCAGACCTACCGGTATCCCGAACCTGAGTCATCAAGTTGAGGGATCAGGTTACACGACTTATTTCAAAAAGATATCATTCGTGTATCTTCCTTTCCCACCAGTTTCGCACTCGACTCAACAATCAAGAACACAACATCAATCGAAGACTCTCACAAAACCACCAAGAGACGAAAGAAAACATCCTCTTTCCACTCTCCCTTCTCTCAATCCATTCAATCATGACCAATCCTCACTTGCTCTCCGGACTTGGCGCCTCTTTGGCAATGTTCCTTTCCGCTGCTGGATCCAGCATGGCGTCTGTTCCAGCCGGTCTCATGGCCCAGCACGCCGTGGGCTTCACGGCGTGGGCCCCCGTCATCATTAGCGGTGTCCTGGCCATTTACGGTTGCATCATTGGTGTCATTGTCAGCCACAATATCATGAACGACGACATGACCGAAGCACAGGGATTCCGCAACTTTGCCGCTGGTTTGGCGGTTGGATTGACTTGCTTGGCGTCAGGAATGGGAATTGCCAAGTACACGGCCGGCTACATGAAGCTTCATTACGCCAAACAGGAACGTCGTCCAAGCGAAAACAACACCGATGGTGGTCTCACAGATGGTTTGATCTCGTCTGATTTCAGCAAACCCTTGATTGTGGGGTGGCGATTCTTGTGCGTGTTGGTCTTTTTGGAAGCCATTGGATTGTATGGGCTCATTGTGGCACTCCTTTTGAGTTCAAATCAGAAGTAAAGAGAGATACATCTATATTCTCTATTTGCACTTATTTTCTATTCAATCTTCTCCGTTGCATCATTGACTTTCAAAACTAACACAGCATCTAACTTAGCTATGAGTATCAACTAATCACAAGTAGCAGTTCAACTTCCCAATCTCGAACAGTTTCTCGAACCATGCCTACATTTTATACCAGTGTAGCAAAAAGTGACTGGGCTGAGTACAAGATACGACTGCCCAATGGCTAAAACACAGGCTTTACTGTGGTCACTTTTCGGTTGTTTGACTTTTTCATCCCCCAAGATCGTTTCAGGATTTCAAGTCGCTCCCTAGATATTTGCATATGCTACAGTGGCTGCCGCGTCTTGAAGGTCTAGAGGGCGCTGATTGGGTTGCCTTCCGTAGAATGCTCACTTTGATGCTGTTCTGTTGAAGGTTGCGAGTGATGTCTTTGGCTTCAAAGTTTCTGAAGACTCGGTTGAGGTGTTCGGTGTAGGAGTCTGGCTGATTTCCTACCTTTGGTTCGAAGTCTTTTGACTTCGACAAAGTGGCCGCCTAGCTAGTCAGCTTTTGAGGTTTGTTGGGTTGCCCCAATGTATTCATTCTAGTGTTGACGCACTTGACGCAGCAGTTACCGTATAGGCATTCGTCGTTGTTTCCTTTTTTGGGCCTGGTCTACAGTTGCAGGGTTCATTTTGGAACTCAGTTGAGATAGGTCGCCCATTCACATTTCTCTCACGTTGGTAAATCAACGGTAGGACGCATATGTTCTGATCCATTCGAGGCCGTGACTCTTCTTGAGGTCACCGACTATCCCGTACATGCCCCTTTGGTTTTCGATATTTTCTTAAAGTATACATTAGATTCTACCTATTAATAGTCTGCTTTTCGCCCTCGTTTGTCACCTGCAGAAAATCAATTAGTGGAGGCCTGTGTGCGTTGTGATTTATCATGGAAAATGAAATACAAGCGCCGTTGAACGAAACGCTGGCCGCCAACAGATTGTTTTACTGGCTCGATGGAGTTTCGCCTACACAGGAGGGGGGATCGCACCCCGTGCCACGGCGTACGTGTTGCCCCGGGTGGGACATCCGTACAAACTGGTCAGCTTAGCTGTTTGGTGGCTGTTAATACCCTCGTAGGTGCCCCTGTTGAGCTGAGAAACTTGACCTTCTGGGACTTCTCTGGCAACGGGGGCCTTGGGAGCAAATACACTTTTGGGAGTTTCGGCAGGATCGGCAAAGAACGCTGCTCCGGCGCCCCTACCATTAATGCCTTCATAGGTACCCTTGTTGAGCATGGACACATACCCTTCCGGGATCTCCCTCGCAGATGGCGGAGCACGAACGTATTGGCTCTTGGGGGTTTCCGCTGGATCGGCAAAGAACCCCGGGGCGCTGGCTCTACCATTAATGCGTTCATAGGTACCCTTGTTGAGCATGGAAACAGTCCCTTCTGGGATCTCCCTCGCAGATGGAGGAGCACGAACATATTGGCTCTTGGGGGTTTCCGCTGGATCAGCGAAAAAAGCAGCTCCTCTAGCGCCTCTTCCATTGATACCCTCGTAGGTGCCCCGATTCAACATGGAGACGTGACCATCAGGAATCTCTCTGGCGGACGGAGGAGTGCCCGAGTAAACACTCGACGGAGTTTCGGCTGGGTCCGGGAAAAATCCAGGAGTGTGAGTCCGTCCATTGATACCTTCATAGGTTCCCGTGTTGAGCTGGGACAGGTAGTCAGACGACGCAAGGGCGGCGGCGGCAACCGGGAAAGCGGCGGCGAAAAAGACGAATCTCATGGCGGCAGTGTTTCTTCGAAACAAATGGGATCCAAGATTTTGAGCAGTGGCGCAAATCAAACGGAAGCAATGACTGATGGCGATTGTTGATGGGGGCAATAGGTTGGCTTGAGATGGCAATCTGCGCACAAAGACGCACTTTGGAAATTCTATCGAAACCAACAGAAAGAGCGACGGAGTGCGATGCGGTCAAATGATGCCTTGATGCGTTCTTCGAATTGGAATTGAGCACTTTTGTTGACTGAGTCAGACAAAACATTCCACTGTAACGGCAACAGTATTAAATAATGTAAATGACGTCATTGTCGGAAGAAACACTTCATTCTCGCGCTTGTCATTTTAGTGGGTGTCAACCCCAGCCCTAGTGGAAGTAAAGATATTTGAGTGGCAGTCCAGTCAGCGTCAAGTCGAGTGACGAGTCTCAGTCGAGTCCCATACCATCTATTTCGGTTGCAAGCACAGTAAGCAGGGAGACATACGCCACAACATACCAGTAGGTCAAGGCATCGTTGGGATCCCTCAACATAAACGGAGCATATACTTGTCCAGAAGATGTGGGCATCTCGATTTTCGTTTTGGAAGATCCAGCGGAATCAGAATCCTCGGCGGGCAGTCTGGAAGCACCCGAATGGTCCACCCAAGGACATCCACCAAATCTATTGGCCGTGAACACACCATTGCAGCTTGAGAAGCTTCGTTTCAAACGAGGGAGGTTTCTGCAGTTTACCATGCCCCGTCGCAACCACATCCGAGACACGGAAACCGATCCCGCCAATGTTCAGGTCCAACTGGGTCAGTGAGGCGGGCACTGAATTCATGAATGCTAAGCTTCGCATAGGAACTCATTGCAACCTTCGAATGAAATCGAAATTGGTAGATTAAGGAGCCATGGACAAGACAAATCTTTAGTCAGTCATCTAGCCTGGTGCCCTTCTCAACAGCGACTCGGCAGACTGCTTCACTCAACTTGCATTGAAGTGTGGCGTTCAAATCATCGTATTCTTCGAGTTACTTGGGAGCACTCTTAAGCAGATTGTCATTGCCACCAATGATACTGTTGAGGATCAAGTTCTTGTCGCCAACAAGGACTCGTCGGCCTTTCTCGAGCTCAACAGTGACAGCTTTATGGAGGGTTTCCACAAGGTGGAGTAAAAACTCTCCCCAATATTTAGATCAGAATTGGGCGGGAATCGAATCGAATCTGATATTCTTCCGTAGTTTTCAGTTCGACATGGTTACATTTACGTTGGGCGGTTGCCGGAAGAATGAAGATCTTCACCACATGATAGAGTGTAGTCTAACTTCTTCGGGGCAAAGCTTTTGCGTCGGGATTCTGCATTCTGCGAAGCATTTCCTGCTTGAGATCTTCCACGGAAGACGATGAGGAGATGGAGAGTGTCATGGTTGGTGAAACTGTGCTCAAAGGCCAACGATACTAATCAAGCTGTGTCAAGGTATCAGCAGCACCGTAGACCGCAGACACCGTCCCCCCCATGGTGGCATGTGGTCTGATGAGAGTGCCAGTAGCCAATACATGGATGTAATGATGCGAAAGATATTTTTTAATCGCGGCATAGTCGTTCTTGCTTCAGATAAGCACTAAATCCTTGAATAACGTGCAGCTGTCCTTGAAATATTTGAAGGGTTTCTACGATGTTCTACATAAATTTGGCGGTGCTTTTGAAATTTGGTTAAGTACAAGAGAGAGCGTGCCATCGGATGAGAACCTCCAACAATTTGTGAGAGCCCCGTGCCTCCTTGACTGCATCCACATGCTAACTTCGCACAAAATCGTGTAGCACGAGAAGCCTCCCGTGTGTTCACCGCCACTGTTACAAGCAAGAGAGCAACAGCCACATCAAGCTGTTCAATCCTTCAACCTGCCGTCTTTGTCCAGCTGCGAGTTGATTCGATCCACAACGGAGCTCTACTACTAGTATCTTTCCTTTGATACCTCACCTGCCTAATACCATTCTACCTTCATTATCATTATACCCATCAAGATGATCTCTCGCAGCCAACTGCTTCTTTCACTGCTGAGCTTCTCAATACTAATATCGTCAGTGGAGAGTGCCAAGCTCAAGACGGTGATATCCAGTTCGCAGAGAGAAGCTCGTCGTCAACAACAACTGCAAGAAGAACGAAACTTGCAAAACAACAACAAAAACAACGACAAGAATAATAACGACAAGGACAACGACAAGAACAGCAATGTAGCTACTGTCAATACAAGAGCTCCCACTCTAAAGCCCACAGAACACCCTACGCAACAACCTACAGAGTACCCCACATTATCTCCTGTCACTCCACATCCGACACTACCTCCCACGGATGCTCCTGTAGATCTCCCTACGGTGTCGCCGCGGGAAGTCGAGTCGAGTAGCATCTCCTTGTCCATGGACGATCTCAAGGAGATTCAGTACTTTGGGGGCACCGAAATCACACTCCGTCTCTCCCTGTGGTTTCAAGATCGTTCATCCGCTTCCCAAGTCTCGGGCGGTGCCGTAGAACAGGCGGTATTGAAATCACTCCACAGCCTTATTTGTCAAGAAGATACCGCCGAGGAAGCCAATCAAGCACATCTGGAATTCATGACACTCTTTGATAAAGAGAGCAATCCCGATGAAGAAGATCGAGAACTCTGTGTCGTCGATACCGAGCTGCACAATAGCAACAATCAATTCCGACAAGTCACGGAAGGATCCATTCTCTTTCAACCGCCCAACACGGTTGTCATTGACCAATCGCAGGAAGATTTGCAATGGACCACTTGGCGCATCACTTGGGATGTCATGCGTCTCGGCACTTCCTACATATTGCAAGGGCTTGAAAACGCGGGCGAGGATGTAGGCTCCTTGACGCAAGAACAAATTTACAGGGCTGGTGTTCAGGCCATGCAGGGGATTTTGGAATTGGCACTGCAAGTTAGTATTCGAGAACAATCGTACGATCAACTCATTGTCGCCAACATGGGCACGCTGGGACAAGAAGATTTGGGCGTTGTCTTGGCGAGTGTGTATGGAGAAGAAGTACAGACATTTGAACCCAAGCTCGAGTGGTTGGGACTGGCACAGGCAACCGATCCTTCGGATGGCAGCGCGACAGTATCGGGCAATGCACAAGCCGGACCCGCGGTGACATTTAGCAATGATCCTGCCGATGTGATTCCGCCGACGGTCACCACCACTGCCACCGATTCGTCTTCCTCTTCGGTTCAGGTGGTGGAAATTGCTGACGGGGAGGATGATGGATACGATGACGATCGGTATTCGGACGAATACGGCATTACGGAACCGATTGATCCGCCATTTTGGCATCCGCTGCGGATTGTGGGCATTCTCATGTTTATCTTCACGACTATGAGTCTTGTGGGCCTCTCGTACCTGAGCAAGAGACGGCAAGCACTACGAGAACTGGAGCGCAAAATGGCCAAGGAAGGACTCTTGAATAACCCCCAAGGAGTCGAGGATATGCTCCGGGCGTCGGTACGAGATCCCGTGTCCACCAAGTCCAAAACCCAATCGCAAGAGGTGGACGACTCGCAAGATATGGATGAGGAAGAAGAAGGATTCAACATTCCTATGCCGATCAACCTGAAAGCGAACTAGCTAGCCAAAGTCTTCCACTTCCACTGGAGCAGCCGTCTCACGAAGAGCGAAGGACCGGTACAGTACTGCCAGGATCTGCCAACGAGAAGGTGCAAACTACTAGTACCTGCGGTTTGACTTTGGAGTCTTCAAGACGTAACACTGATATTATTATATGTGCTTCTTTGTTGCGGGAGGTCCCAAAGCCAGTAGTTTTCCATCAATAAGTAGCTCATACAATTAGACTATGTTTCATTAGTGATACAAGAATGCACCGTATGTAACGGAATCGAATCAGGCAGCGTTGTGGGTGCTTGCAATCAGAGCAACCGTCCTCTCCTCCGTTTTCCCGTGTAATTTGCAACATGGTTCTCCGCCCGAACCGTGTTGCACCTTCCCTATGCCAGCACATAATATGTTCCCGGTATGCAGCAGCTAGAAGCTGTTGCTACCAAGCGACGAATCTGTCGACACCAGCGATGACTTGTTCTTCTCCAAAAATGCTAGGAGATGATCGAGCTTGTCTTCCAGCTTCTTAATGTCTTTTTTCATTGTTTCGTAGCCTTCAAACTTTTTCCCTGACATGGCTTCCACAAACTGAGTACTCTTGGGCGTAATCTTCTTAGTTGTGGCGCCCCTCTTTGGTTTTGGAGTTTCCTTGGGTTGGGTCTTGGTATCGGGTAGTTTGACGTTCACCCAAAAGACATATTCTCGTACTTGCGGCGGCCACAGCACTCCAAAACTGAGAAAGCCTGCGATGACCCAAAAGCACATGGCAACCAAAGCCAATACTCGCAACGACAGAATTTTCCAAAAGTCCCAGTTCCACATGTTCAAGTTTTTGTCCTCGAAAATGGAGGCAAACTTTCTCCACCTAGACTTCAAGCCGCTGCTCATACGCGACTCCAATTGCATATCGAATCGGTCAATGCTGGCCCAGTCCGCAAGGACTTGGATCCGGTTGTACCAAAAGTCCCGCTCACTGAACTGCTTTCGCCAGATATCGTTCCCAATGATAAATGCCAAAACGTTAGCGATGAGGACCACAACACCGTAGATAAAGATCACAAACAATGTTCTAGCCAGCCACAGTTGGGAGATATCGTCGACATTGACTTCACCGACACTCATGGTGTACGTTTTCATCATGGCCCCCGAGAGGGTACAAAAGTCATTCTCTCCGTCGATGCATTCTTCCGAATCTACCGTGGCAATCATCATCCCCTGTGCCGAGCCCAAGAGTACAATCGTAAATGCAATCATGAAAATGACGGTTTTCCGCAGTGTTGACAGGATACCATCCATCAACTCGGCAAAGCTACAAATACAAGAGGAAACCATGGTGAGACTGACTGTATCCAATGAATGCACACGATTCTGTGATAGATTGTGCAGTCCGGACTTACTCGACCGAGACAAATCGAAAGAAATTGACCACACTACACCATGCCAATCCCACGCAAACCACCGAAGCCACGCTCCACAGATAGGGTACGCTTTCCGAGTCGGGTAGCACATCAAATGCGAGGCGAAGTGAAATGACGTAAACCAGGATGCCCATGACAAAGTCGGCGACATCGGAGGGGTGACGGAGGACGTAGGTAGTTGCTTTGCCCTTGGAAATGCGCACGGCCAACCGCGCAACCTTGGATAAAATAATGACGGAGGCACCAACGTAGGCCGTGTAGGCTCCCGCCAGTTTGGAGTGTTCATCACGGGACGACCAAATCACTTGGAGACCAATGAGAATGGATACCAAGCAGGCAAAATGGATGGATGTACTAGCGACCGTGACAATGTTGCAAACTTTTTTGTTGACCAATAGTTGTACCGACGATGATATAGCCGCGTGATGTAGAATCCAATCGGGGAGATACCCCATGATTAAAAAGAACCGTCGGTCAGGATCGTCGTGGGAATAATAGTCCAGAAGACTAATATATTCGATGTAGGCATCAAAGCAATTTAAAACATTTTGTTGTCTCTCCTTGACATTGGTCTGTTCTACAGATGCCCTGCTCAATGCGATATCGACATCCACCAAACAAGAGAGTGGATATCTCAAGCGCCGATCTTTGTATTTCTTGGGCGCACGACTCCCATTGAGCAAGAGCCGTACCATGGCGACGGATTCCTTTTTGCTGGCATTATCCATGACGACATGGAGCGGCGTTCGTCCATGCTTGTCTTGTGCGGTGAAGTATTTGGGGTTGGAGGACGCTTCGGCAATCGTTTCGGCCAATTTGAGCGATACCCCTGCCTGGCAGGCCAAATGCAGTGGACGCATTCCCGCGGCGTCTTCCCAATTGGCCGTATCGGGTGCAATGTCCAACAGAGCTGATGCCAATTCGACCGGAGCATCGTGCGCACACGCCTGGTGAAGAGGTGTCCGGTGGTGATGATGCTCGTCCTTGTGGGTCGCAAAGAGATGGACCTTCTTGGTCTCCAACAGCTTGAGTTCTTGCAGTACCCGTCGCCACAAGGGATCCTCTGGCCCTCGAGCTCGATTGCAAAAGTCAAGCAGATCAAAGATTTCCTGATCCGTATATCGAAGCTGGCTACTATCCGAGTGCCGCTGCTGCTCCTGCAGCGCAGCAGCAGCGTAGATATTGATATCATTCATCATGGTGCCCAGAGTGGACTTGATCGGATTGATGTTGTGTGCGGAGTTTCTCTTCTGTTGTCTCTTGCGCTGGTAAGAGGTGTGACCGAGTGCCAGATGACGACGGAAAAAGGCCCAACTCGGGAAGTCTGGCATTTGCTTCCAAAACCGTGAGATTGTTATCGGTAGCTAAAGACATAGCCAAATTTGTCTGTTGCCTCTCAAATAACGGTCTTGTCACTTAGACCACGCTCTTAGCCAACGGATTTGGGCCATCCGGTCACCGTGGGTGCGAACGAATTATGAATAGCTGTTGCAGCTGCTCTTGCTATGGTCAGGCTCCACCCCTCTGTTAGGGAGGCTATGGTATCGATAGCTATGGTCAAGCATGGCTTCAAGCTTCACGATCTATCTTTAGTATTTATTTGTTCAATCCACAGTGCTTCATAAAGCTTGAGAAGCAGCCGTCATTGCTTACATTTGCAGGCCCAATAGGAGCAGTCATGGGGATGATGGTAGCGACATGAGTCCAATTCGAGTCCAAGAACGCAACGGCATCCGACATGATCTTTTCACAACGCAGCTCTTCTTTGGAAAAGCTGTAACTCGTGGTGCCCCCACCGCCCGTGACGAAATACTCACGCAGCACATAAGGACGGCTGCCACCAAGCTCAAGAGCAATAGCCGACGTTTCCACTTTGAACAAGCGGGGGAGCGGTTGTCGTTGTTTGTTGCCGTCTGATTTGGGATACGCCAGGACCTTGAAATAGGCAATGATACCACCACTATCTTCTGGGATGTAGTACTCGTTCACGATAATCTGCGAGTACTTCTCGCTTTCGCCTTGGGCTCGAGCCCAAGACGACAACTTCTTGGGTCGGCCTTGAGATTCCCACAGCGAACGGTAGCCATCCGTCCACGCCTTGACAATCTGCGTCTTGAGTTCGTCCAGTTCCTCGGGAGGTTTCTGGAGTCCGTAGAGCGCTTGATCCAAGTACGAAAGCAGATTCAAGTCATTCGGATACGTTTCCAGCAAAGCTCGCACTGTAGTCTCGACCCTAGCAAATTGTTTGTCCGCTAGGAGCTGCTGAATGGCCAGCAAAGCGTCATGTGGAAGTGGTGTGGGTGGCATCGTTTGCTTTTGTTGGGTTTTCTCTTCGGTTTGTGTGATTTGTTGGGTGGCAAATCTTTGCCTCAGTCGTGTTTTTGGCCCGTGGTGGGTCTCGCTGGATCAATCCTAAAAGATCGTTGCTGCATGTCCATAATCAACGATTCTTACACCGAGCACTACCTAGCTCGACACAGCATGGCACGACCTTCAAGGAGTGATCGGATCTTTTCTACTTAAACTATTTGCGCTATATAGGTGGAGATACATCAGCTGACTGAGTCGAGTCGAGAGGCCATGCAGACATCACTGTGGCCATAATTTTGCACAACGAGGGCGTGTGAAGCAATCGATACTGGTACGGTCTACCGTGGTCGCAATTTCATTCTTTCGTTTGGCAAGGACCGTCGTTTTCCTCCTGTAGAGCCTACTGTTGTGTTTTGTCAAAGGGAGGCTGTACCGAGGAAGCCGATGCCATTGCCACTAAAAACGGATGTTCTTCATGGTCGGTGTAGGATAGCAATGAACCGAACCTGTACTGTACTGTACCGGTACATGCTGACACTAGAGAGCCAGGCTGGTACCAAGTCCAAGATAGATTCGATTTATTGCCAGAGGAGGAAACACAGTTATAATGGCCAATGACTGCCATTGTCGTCGAGCGCCGTGGCCGCGATGTTTCGCTCCAGACCAGCTATCACAGAGATGATTTGCGTCCAACTTGCACTGGAGCCAGCCGTTGCCTCGGAGTCACACAGACCGCACAGCTTAGTTGAGCTGGGTGGCAGAGACACAAAGAAAAGGATGCACCAGTGCTGAGTTCAACCTCATGCGGACACCTTCTTCTGTTTCCTCAGTCATCGCGCTGCTCGACGGATGTGTCGTTCGAGGCAGCAAAATAATGAAAAAACCCGAAGAGAGCGACCTCCAAAACTTGAGGGCTGCAGCAGCGCCATGAACACGAGGCAAGCCGCGGGGCTCCATCGAATGATCCAAGACGTGATCAAGGGAAAGAACCCAGTGGCCCCCCTTGTGGCCAAGACGATGAATGTACAGCGCCATGGTTGGTAGAGTTGGCCACAGTGAACTGAATGTACTAGTACTGCGCCATGGTTGGTAGAGTTGGCCACGGACATATCCACATGGCTCCCAACAAGTGATCCAAGGAGCGATCAAACGAAAAGAGGCCATGAAGAAGCCATCGTGGCCAGGAGTATGTGTGGAGAGCACCATGGTTTGTTCGTAAGTTGGCCACTGCCATGTCTACACAGCGTCCCAACGAGTGATCCAAGGAGGGATCATATGGATATGCAAAGATGACTGTGGCCAAAACATCCCATTGCGGAAGATTGGCCACAACGAAATATCGATTGATCCAAGCTGATCCAAAGAGAAAAACCTTGATGTCCATCTCCGGGCAAGCCAATGTGAACAAGGGCCCCCAACGAGTGATCCAAGGAGCGATCAAACGAAAGAGGCCTTACGGCTTCGCGATGTCGACAGATGCACTCCGCTGTTGACCAGGCATTGCCAAGGTTGATAGATATGATTTGACCACGGAAACGCCATTCTTCGCGGACTCAAACGGGCGATCGAAGGGATCGCGCAAGAGAGCAGGCGAAAGAGACTCCCAGTGGTCAAGTTTAGATATGATTGACCACCAAAGGGAATCCATCGCGTGATCCAAGATGACCACAAGAGAGAGACCTTGCGTTCCTCGACATTGCCAAAAGCTGACACGGTGCATGAAAGCAAAGAGACTCCGACAAGCAATCGAAGCACGATCACTCACGAAAGTGATGGAACGACGTTCGCTCGAGAGAGCACTTGCTGCCATTCACCGTGGCTCAAAAGAGGATGAACGGCATGGTCATGGTCGATGGTTGTTTCGGCCAACGAGCTGGAGAGGGTTGTATCCAGTGATTTTAGTTTCTCGCGGCGGCCAAGGGAAGGATGAACGCCATGGTCGATGTTTTTGGGGCTGTCGTTTGGCCACTCCGAAAAAACCTCCTGGTGTCTCCATCGAGCAATCTACCAAGGAGAGATCGCAAGAAAGAGACCCTTGCAGCTTTTCGAAGTGGCCAAGTTGCAAGTTATGAGAGATTGGAAATGAAGCTGCTCGTTTGGTTTGGATCTTTCCTCTTTTTGCAGCTGCCTGTAGGTTACCTACCAATGCTACACGAATACGATTGCCCTTCTCGTTTTCCTCGAGCGCAACCCTCTTGAGAGGGAAATCAAATCCCATTCACAGTTGCCTTCACGCTTGGTGCTGCGCGTCGACGAATTCCCGCCATCAGTCGTTCACACTTTCTTCGTTGCTCTCACCAGGTGGCTACCAGCTCCATCAGGTAGGCAGGTATGTAGAGAGATCGAACCACAGCCTTCAAAGCCATTCAGCCTCGCTAGCTAGCCAGCCTGAACCTAACTAAAGGTACCGCACCACCGGCGAGGGGCGACCTTATCATCTTCTGTCGCTTTGGTTTTGTCGCTTCCTGGATGACGAGTGAGTCGAGTTAGTCGAGTGACCATCAAAGATCTCTCGCATGAATGATGGAAGTGTCTTTTCAACTTCTGAATGAGTCTTTTCAAAGAATAAAAAGCTTGCCTTCGGACATCACGACCACACGGCCACAAGACTGCTTCCGCAAACTGCACGAAACAACTGAGAGGAGGTCAACGCTGGTAATAACAACCAAGGCTCGTGGTTAGCTCGTGGGGAGCTTGTGTTGCCAGAGTGTTGCTGGCGGATCTTGCTTCATTCTCCAACCTTTGTCACTGGTCACGGTGTGGTCCTTGTTATCTCTTGCTGGCACCATTTGAGGAAGGCGATCAGAGAATATCGATCACAAAACCACATCAACTCCAACCAAGCAACCCAACCAAGCAACCAACTCGACAATTTTCCCTTTGACAGCAAGAACAGCAACGGCAACTAACCATGTACTCTCTTCAGACGTCGTTGATCATTCTGGGCATGATCATTTCGGGCACGGCTCGCAGTGTGGGTGTCAAGGTTCTATATCAATTAGGATTTGACCATCCTCTCTTGGTAGCACTCTTTTATCTCGCGGGGCAATCCATGGCTCTTCTGGTCTACGCATTTTCCAAGTACTGTCGACGAGGCAGCCAAGGAGATAATAATAACAACACTCCCAAGCGCGAATATGCCCGCCTCAGTATCCAAGAAGAAGACGGAGATATTGAAAAGCAAATACAAGAACATGAAGATGACACTTGCTGTTCCATCACGGTCGAAGAAGAAGACGCATCTTCTAGCAGCAGTGAGAACGAAGACCAATCACAACGACAATCTACCACCAGCAAACGTCCTTCGCTGCAACGCCAAGGCTCCCAAACGGGTCTTACCGCGGAATCCCACCAGGCCGTTGCATGGGTCCATTGCATTCCGTGGCAACTCAAACCTCTCATTCCCGGTCTCTTCAATTTAGCAAATGCCGCCTTGAAATGGGCTTCCTTCATCTACTGCGCCGCCAGCATTGCCGAAATGCTCATGAGTGGACTCGAACTGGTACTCAGTGTCGTTGTGGCACGCATGGTCCGGAAACGACACATTCATCCGTGGCGGTGGGCGGGAGTGGCCATTGTCGCTGTCGGATTGTGGCTCGTGCATGCCGCCGATGTCATTTTGGAAAAGGATCAACAATCAGCAGGAGTGTCGTCGGCGTCTCCGGAACAGTTGCAACGGGATCAAACCATTGGAGCGCTTCTCATTGTCGGACAGTGCATCACGGCTGTGGGACAAGACATGGCCGAAGAATTGTTCTTGCAAGAAACAGACTTTCCCGCCACACTCTTGTTGGGCATGGAAGGACTCTTTGGATTGCTCTTTGGCATTCCACTCTACTTGCAGTACGCGCCAACGCCGCCCATGGAGACACTAGTGTCGATGCAACAATCTCCTTGGACCATGGTCTACCTGTTCCTCCTCACGACCGTGTTTACCGTCACTGGGATTTTCAACATTATGACCACCGGAGTCACCAGTTCCATGACGAGAAACATGTGGAAGAATTGTAGAACATTGCTCGTATGGGTACTCGGTTTGGTCTTGTTTTATGCCGTGGGAGATGAAAATCTCGGAGAAGAATGGATCATGCCCGATTCCTTCTTTATTCTCGGTGGATTCCTTACCATGTTGTCGGGAATCTATGTCTACTACAAACACAAGTGAGTGAAGCAAGCGAAGTGAACCAACCAACTGAGAAAAGAAAGAACACCGACAAGGGGATAGCACAAGGGGCGTCGCTGCCAGGGAAATCACACAAGAGTTTGACGATCCAACACGGAAACAAACCAACACGGAAAACCGGGCTCGCAAAAGAGATGATGTACACGATTGTATGGTACACATGAGGATCAACACGTCGTGGGTCGCGGTTCCCTCCGATCGAATCGATTCATTCGATCCCTACAGCTTTTGGTTTTATAGTTTCCCGTCCAGCAATCCTTGCGATGCCCGGACCAAGAAACACACCCACACAGATAATCTTGCACATCGAAAAACATCTTTCCTGCAGATACACTTGAAAACTCCATTACCTAAGATAAACAATCTAGCTAGCATGATGACCTTCCTACAAAACGTTACATAACAGTCCTCTGCAATCTTCCCTTCGTCGCTCTCCTGGAAGGGTACCCTGACCACGGGAAACAAAAAGCCCAACTCCAATTACTGCTCACTGAAGACCGGCAAAGCCATAGCAGTCCCAAAAGCAAGCACAACACTAGTACATGGCGTAATGGGTAGTGCAACGTCTTATCGAATTGTGTGAACTAACTTTTACTATAGAGGGGCCTAGCTAGCTAGAGCTATTCGCTAGGATACGAAAGCTGGCTGTAGGCCAAGCTTTGGAGAAGAATATGCAAAGATAGGAAGTGTATGTGGGTGAATCAGGGGTGACACACAATGCGAGGGCCAAAGTGCTTGGGCTTGCAGGATTCTCATAGGCATAAGCGTGTGTCACCTAGTTCGTCGACACGAGAAGTTAGTTGTCCTGTTACAGGCGGGTATATTCGCTGCGCCCAGTGCCCAACCACTCACCTTCAAACACAATTAGGCTACTAGTAGCCAGGTTCGAGACGGCGAGCTTTTGAAGGGCGATCGCTGCAGACCTGAGCATCCTCGTCACTGGCAGCAACCATATCATTGCGGCGTTTTGGAGTAGGGAATTGCAGCGAAGGTAGATTGTAGATTTTGATAGGGGCTACTCGCGGTGGAAGGGGCGGGGCGGGTTCTTGTTGCTTCTGCTGAGCCAACAAAGCTCTGAGTTGCCGGTTCTCATCCTCAAGCTTTTGAATCTGAGTCTGGGCTTTGCTGAACTTTCGGGTAAGCCAGATTTCACGGTCAGTGGCCTTCTTGGTTCCACAAGCCAAAACTGATGGATGCTCAATGAGAATGGCAAATGTCAGATCAAGACTAGAACGAGCGGCCAACATAAAAGGGAGCATATTGTCGTCTCGGTTTGGTAGGGTCAAGACTTGGGGCGCATGTTTGGCAACAGCCTGAACAGATCTCATCATAAACTCCTTACCCTTCGTGGTTAGACCAGCAAAAGAACGATTGCATTCCCGTAGCAGCAGAGGAAGAGGCAGAGAGCCGTTACTGTCGGGTTCAGTGGCAGAGTCAGGATAGGCGCTAATCAACATATCAAAAACTGTTGATTCATCCATAACAGCTCTGGTACAAGCCGGGAGACCGCTCCAGTTATGCCAGTAGTAATCCTGTTTGTGGCTGAGAACAGCCAAGTGCAGTGGCATCCTTCCTTGACTATCTCGATGGGAAAGACATGAAGATGGCAGCAATCGTAGAGCCATCCAAATACAAAGATTAGACATACGTTTCTCAATGAGTGTGCCGAGAATGTTGATTTCTTCCAAAGGCTTGTTCATGCCATCTTCCTGAGAAGCCCTGATGAGAAGTACCGTTTTCTCCCACAAATTGTTTAGGTCTGATGCTTCCTGCTTTCCCCTAGAAAACTTTCTAAGGTCATGGATCGATTGAACTTGGAGCAAGTCATCCATCTTCCAACAGGCAGCGTGGAAGCCACTCCATATCGCACGAAGTGGGCTATTGCCACTCAAACAAATTGGTTTGCCTGAAGTCTGGAAGTATCTCTTCAATATCAGCCGAAGGGGAGATGCACATGCTTGGAGACATAGAGCATGAAAGCCCATTGTACTTCGTCGAATGCTGCCGAACATATACCGGAAGCCGTTGTCTGTATCACAACCATGGCCAGGTTCTGTCTTTGAAAGCAATGCTTCGATAATGTCGTCGGGGGTTTCTTTGCCTGTACAAAGCTTCAGAAGCTTCCAGCTTCTATATCTGTCATTTAATGTCTTGATTCTCTTTCTCATCTCCTCCCAGGATCCTTCCTCCACAAGATTTTCGATTTTGCCCGGCATGTTGACGATCAATCCTTTTCGTCTGACGGTGCTTACTATTAATAGTACCAGGTACCGTACTAGTACATATACTGATCCACTGTGCTCAGATAAATGCCTCTGCATTTTCCCCCCAATTTGTCCCGCTGAAGCCACAAAACCAATGACATTTTTGCCAGCCTGGCCCCCTTCGGCTTCGGAGGTAATTTCCCAAGGATACGAGTACCTATATTCCCCCCCTTTTGTTAAACCGCCTCACTGGCTTGTATTTGGCATCAATGACGAGAGCCCAACGGAGAGAGGAGCTAGAGAGCTGAAGCTGATGCGATGACTGAATTATTCGACGCACTGACCAGGATGAGGAGAGCATGGTACAGTCTGGGTCGTCAATACCTCCGCCATACCACATTGCCGGAGTCAAGATTGGCGCCCTTCTCAAGTCTCGATTGCCAGAGACTGCTATTGCCAAGACCAAAAAGTCAGAATAATGATTTTCCACTCCAGTGCTTTTCCACCACACCCGATCCGTCCCTTCCTCCCAAGGTGGTGGTGTCGTCTCGACCACGCCATTCCAACAGTCCGAAAGAATGGAAGCGCGCTGAGCAAGAAGCCAACAGGATTTTGGAGGGAACCTCCACAAACCAGGCAGCTGGAATGGTAGCACTCCAAGTCAAGGAATTGCTCATTCGAATGGTCAATCTACCTCGACATGCGGAGAAGGGCCCACTTGCAGATCGTCTGCTATCCCATGCCCAGACTGATCTGAACAGGTCAAACTATCGCCATCGAGAAGATTTGAGAGCCAAGTTGTACCAATTGGTGAGTTGAGCCAATGATAGATACCGTAGGCCTATCTATGAGGGTTTCTTGTCCCAATATGATAGATATCTTCTAATGTTGTCATCTACGGTAGTTCAGACCATTGAAGCATGGCTCGATACATTCGGAGGCAGAAAGACGTGGGATGAAGCAGAAAGGCTGCTCTGGGAATTATTGAATAATGCCGACGAAGCGAAGCAACAAATAGACAGGAATCGATTCTATTGCCTCCACAATCTGCAAAACAATGTCAAGAATATCAATGAGGCATTTGCCATGGTGCTGTTTCACTTTTGCAAACACGATGGAAAGCAGCAGAGACGACGACGAAATAGGCAACAACTCACATTTCAGACCAAGTCTCGTCTAGAACCCCTTGTCCAAACCATGCAACGGCTCTGGGGCGATCCTGTGGTACCGCTGGTGCCAGACTCTCTGGCCATGGATGCCGTCTTGTACTACTACTTTTGTTCCGGACAAGCCGACTTGGCTTACGAAACGTTACAGGGGATCATCCAGGAAGCCGATACCAACCCATTTCTACGACCCACCCTTCACGGTATCAACACAGTGATTAGTGCGCTTGCCAAGGAAGGAAAAGTGGACAAGGCCAAGGAAATTATCACTCAAATGTTGCAAGAAAACAGCAGCAACAAGCTGCCAAAGCCAGAGGTAGTGTCTTTCAATGGTCTTTTAAACGCCATTGCACAACGTGGAGGTCGTGATGCTGGACAAGAAACAGAAGAAGTCCTGGATTGGATGATACAGCATGCCATCAAACCCAACACAATCAGCTACAGCACGGTCATATCCGCTTGGTCCAAGAGTGGCCATGCCGATGCCGCTGAACGGTCCGAGGCCATTCTCCGACAGTGTCTAGAATTAAACCTTCTTGCTGGAGGAGATGCCACTTTTCTCTTCTCCATGGTGGTTCAGGCTTGGTCACGGACGGGTCGCCCGGATCGGGCTGTGGCGGTTGTCGATCTCATGAGCACAATCTACAACGACGACAAGCCCAAACAGGAAATGACTCATGTCTTCAACTCTCTCATCATGGCGGTTGCTAGAACCGGGCAGGATGAGAACAATATGCACGCCAAACTAATGAAGTTCTTGGACCAAATGGAGGATCTTGGAATTCCAGCCGATGCAGTCACACACAATAGCATCATGACGGCAATGATACAGAATGGCAAGCCAGTGGAGGCTCTGGAATACTTTTACAACCTGGAGGAGAAAATCAGGGCTGACCGAACCGCGTCTCTGGTGGACTCTTTCTCGTACAACATTGCATTGGACGCCATGTCCAAATGCAAGGGAGAAGATGCACCGAGATTGGCTTTGGAACTTTTGGAGAGAATGACAAAGGCACAAGATATTGCTGATGTCGTCGTGGAAGCAACGACTGCCACTTACAACACCGTCATGAAGATTCTAGCAAAGAGCTCTCTGGAAGATTCAGCTTTACGATGTGAACAGCTGCTCAAGGCAATGGAAGAGCGATCGGTTTCGTCAATAAGCAGGCCAGATGCGATTAGTTACTCGACGTGCATAACAGCCTGGGGCTATACAAGATTGGTAAGTGAAGATGCATACATGATCGACAACTCCCATCGTAGTCAACTCGACTCACCAACCACATGAACGGCACATACTGTTCTAGCCAGAAAAGTATGATCGAATGTCACAGCTGCTACGGCGTATGGAGGCATCGTACCAGTCTGGAAACAGGGCTGCCCAGCCAAACGCCATACCTTTCAACACAGTGTTGATTGGGTGTCTGAAAGCTTCATCCGACGATCGCGAGACCGCCTTGGACTGCATTCTTGGAACTTTGAATCACCTTCGACGTGCGAAGGTTCGTCCCAACCCCAAAACCTATCCACTAGTCTTTCGTGGGATTGCCCTCAACTGCAAGGGAGGTGAACGTCGCGATTCGCTGCTCCTGAATGAGTTTGAGAAATGTGCAAAGGATGGTTTGGTTTCTGCAGAATGCTTGACGATACTGGGGCAGGCTTCACCTCAGCTGCTTGGCTCCAGGCTACCGGAAGAGATGGCCGATGTCGTCGGTGGACTTGATATGAACAAGATCCCCGTTGCATGGCGCAAGAATACAACTACAGTTGGAAGTGAGAAGAGGCAATAGATCCATCTGAGCTATTTGGCCGTCAAGTTGACAAGATTTATTAGTCTTCATTAGCCGGCAACGCCGGTCGCAGGGCGCAGTACAGAGCCGCTCCCACGACAGGCACCAACAGCGTGGATGCACCAATCAGCCTGGCTTTTTGCTCGTCGATGTCGGGAAGACGAAGTTTGAGATCGCGAGGAATCAAGGTAGCGGCAACGATATTGAGAATCAGCAGGTCCATACTGGACGCACTAACGAATTTGGAAGCGCTAAACAAGTCCGCATAACTCTGAACCGCTGCAGAAGCGTCTGTCAGCAGGGCATCCGCAAAGCCGACGTAGATTGGGAGGAACAGAGCTCCAGCTACCACCCCCCATCCCAATAGTTTGCTTTCCAGGACATTACGAGTGAACCAGCCCGCTTCTGAAGGAATGAATTCTTCCCTTGGTGGCGCTCGAAAGGATAGGTAGGGACCTTGTGCACACACGACAAAGAGCAATTAGAGAGTGAGTGTGCTCGAATACAATACACAGTTATTTCATCAGATGAAAGTAGTTTTTGTTTGCTTACCGACGCCTGCGTATCCCGCGCCAAAGCTCGCCACCAAGAATGGCAATGGAGGCAACCCTCTCTGCGAGGCTTGCGGTACTGCCGTGCAGGCAATAATTATGGGCAACAATCCTAGATAGTTAAACACCAACTGGAATCCTTCGGCAAAGCCTGGATCCGACGGGTTTTCAATGTAAGACGTAATCATGGCCGTGTCGGCAGGAGAAAAGAAATCTCCAGGTCCCGCGGCAGCAAAGCCGAGGAATCCTAGCCACAGAGAGGCATAGAGTGGATTAAATGCCCACGAAGATTCCGATGCCTCATTACTGTTTTCTGAAGACGCCAAAATGAGGCCACTAGCACTTTTGTTGTTGTCGTTGTAGGAGACTATTGGGCTGCTGATGGATGGAGTGATGCGACCAATCTTGGAGACTTCAGCACGCTTTTGAGGCAGTGAAGTAAAGGCACCACTTGGTTGGAGTCCCAGCACAAGCAAGGATGCGACGAGGCTATATCCGTACTTCATGGTGATCGTCGATCGTCAAACGCTGGGAAATGTGGCGTTCACTCAACGCCATTGTCTCCTCCGATCTGCTGATGATGGAAACATTCAACAGCTCAGCCAGCATTCGTCATTGGCTCTTCCATCTCCAAAGTTCTAACCCTAACATGCTTCGCACAAATATTGCCACCTCAGGGAAAAGCCAACAAAGAGCACCTCACTTTCTTGTTGTCTCCTGTTATTTCAAGAGACCTATACACACCATGAGCACTGGATCGACCGGCCTCTTGTACCTTGGCACTGACTCGAACAAGCTCCTTGTGGTGAAAGATGGAGAGGTGATTCAATCCATCCATCCTGTGGCGCCCAATCCTCTTGGACTCCCAGAAGGTGTCTACAATGGGATTTCCACAGAATGGGTCTCCTGTCACCCCAGATTTCCCGTCGTCTACGCATTGACATCTTATTGGAATGCTTCTGAGGCATGTGTGACTACGTTTCAAATCCAAAAACCAAGTGGCAAACTGATTCGCTTGGGTGAATCATCGTCTACCCATGGGTTACATGCCGCCCATGCTACCTTCTCTCCGGATGGTAACACCTTTGTCATGGCGCATCACAATGATGGAAAGCTCGTCTTTTTCGACTGCAGCAATGGAGCCGAGGCTCTTCCTTCCAAGCCCATTCTGGTTATTGAGACGCCAGAAGTGAATCCAGGCCGACGCCGCATTACAAAGCCCAAGGATGCCTTTCCAGGCCTACCATCGTTACATCACGTCCAATATTCTCCCAGCCAAAAGTGCCTAGTGACGGTGGATCCTTCGCAAGACTACATCTTTACGTATACCGTCAATGAACAGACGGGACTACCCATCTCTCGAAATCCACAATCCAAATTCAAGTGCTATTCCGATGTCCCCATTTACGGGTACTTTCAAAGACTCATCACTCAATGCGTGCTCAAATGCAAACGACGGGCCCGCAAAACGGCCATTCATCCCAATGGCAAGTACATTTACGTCCTATACGAATCCCTCAATCGGATACAAGTCTACAAGTTAGTAGATGATCTCGGAACGATTGATTTCAAAATCTCATGCTGCCAAGAAGTATCCACATTGGATCCTGCCTTTTTCAAGACCCCTTGGTGTCGTCCCGTGGGCATTGCGTTGCAATTGGCAGCGGAATTGTACGTGACCAATGATGGTTCGACACTACTGGTATCCAACCGAGGTGACATTAAAGTGCCAGGATCTCGCGCCGAGAGCGGTATTCGTGTCTTTTCCATTCATCAAGATGGACAAGTCCTGCAACCGCAGGGGGCACTCGACAACATCCAGGGGCCCGTTCGACACTTTTTGTGTATGGAGGATACTAGTAGTGAGCTGGTGGCCGCAGTTTGTCAATCTGGTGGAAAGTCATACCTCCAATCGTTTCGTCAAGAAAAGGGAAAGCACAACAGCAAGGGCGACGAGCGCCATTATGAGTACGCGGCGACTACTACAATCAGTGTACCCGAGAATGTGTTTTGCATTGCTCATCACAGAGGCTAAAGGGACAACTCAACCCAATTAGCGCGCATGCCGTAGTACTGGCAACTACCGTCATCATGAAGCCACAGAGTTGTTCAAGCGCTTTCCAGGGGGGTGGATCCCGCTGAAACATTTGCATTACGGTAAAAAATAGAGCAAGTTTTCCGGTCGCTCTGAGACCATAGTTGAGGTACTCATGTAGTGAAGCAGCCAACTAAATCCTTTAGTTGGTGGATTTCCAGCTCTGGGAGGCTACAGTAGTGATAATGCCAGCTGCTAGCCGAGGACGACTCGAACAACCTCAGTGGCAGAAACTAAACGAAATGGTGCGATGCAGAAAGGTAGTTGAACATGCAGCCATGGAAGCAGCCGATTACCAGGTAGCGCTGGTGAGGATTCCGGTTCCAATACAGCCATTCCCATCCCTACGCCTTTCAAAATAAGTAACTATTAGGAAGCAGTGAATGAAGTTGGGGCTAAGCAAGGCAGTCTGTGGTGGAATGATTCAATCGGTGCGCACACCCTAGTAGTCTACGGTATCTCAGGTGCACACCCTGGAGGTGTACCGGTAGGTTTATTGCACCTGAGGTGCCCACATAATGGAAGGTGCCGATCCTCCCCCACCCGGAGTGTTGAAGATTGTTGAAGCAGTGCAATCCTCCAGTGGCCGAGAGGTATGCATAGACTTGCCTCATGTTCTTCCCTTGTCATTGAAGTAAGCCAGCCACTCCTGCCAGGGTTGAAGAAAGAACACTAACTCTATGAAAACACGGTTCCACGTCCAGCCCTTTACATTGGCGGGTTCGATAACCGTTCCTATTTAAGCCGTCACCTTTCGCAACAATGAAGCACTTATTAGAGACCACAATCTCTTTGAACAGAGCAATGGCGGAGATGAAGAGAAGGATGACAACAGGTCAAAGCAATGGGTACAAGCGCAAGGGAAAGTCTTGCGACGGTGACGATGATAGCGAAGTGAAGACGTTACTGCCCCTTCATGCCGGTATCGATTCAGAGCGCCCAGAGCAGGGCAAATCCAGGTAGGTATCATCTCTGGATCTCTTGGATTGTCTTTGTTGAAATTTGGTTGCCTAACGATGGATTTCCTCTCTTATTCTCGCAGAGAGCCTTCGGCTCTTTGGAATAATGCCAAGCTGCAGATTGGATTGTCTCTCTTTTGCTTGCTGGTGCTACCCTGCTTTATTTACGGACATATCCCTGGTGGATTCTCACCGTTGGGTTTCTACCATGCGATGATTAATTTTTGGGATTCTTTCCTTCACGTGTCAATCTACTTGGTGGCTAGCGTCACTTTCCTTACGGCGTGTTTGTACCTGTATATTGCCAATTCATCGGGCCCCACGACTCTCAAAAAGGACAAGAAAGAGCTGGACTCTTCATCTCTCCGAGGAAAGGTTTGGCATGTCATTGGCACACACAATCGATTTGCTGTATTAGTCATTGCTTTGTTTGTGTACCTGTCGAGCGTTACCAGCATTCAGACATTGGTGAACCCAGGCTGGATCTGGATGCCATTTCTGTTGATCAACTACCAAGTGGTCTGGCCATCAGAGTTGCACGATGCGTTGAAAGATATTTGCCTCCATAAACAAACTGGAGACCTCAGTAAGGATCCTCTCTGCTTGTCGGAAAAGAAATGGAAACTTCTCAGTGCCAGCGCATTATCCAGCAAAAATAAAGAAGATGTCGAAGCGGTCATGGCTGGAATTGAATTTGCTCAAAAAGACACCAGCGGACTCATTGTCAATGTCCTTGCCAGAGACGTTGCCGATCATATCGAACAGCTTCAGCAGAACGTTCAGGCTCTGAGTTTCTTCTTCCCAAAGCTTTCCGTGGTGATTTTTGAGAATGACAGTACAGACGGTTCTCGAGAGGCATTCAAAGCATGGGCCGCTGCACCCAACAAGGGATATGAAGTTGACCTCATGTCCTGCCCGGAAGCCGAGGATTGCAAATTGAAAAGAGAACATCGTTATGACGGAAAAAAGGACGAAGACTTCTTCACCGCTCCATCCATTGGTCTCATGCACAAATTCCGACAAAGAATGGTAGACTACATTATCGACAAACCAGAATACAACAATTTCAGTCACATGATGCAGATTGATCTGGATATTGGTGTGTCATTGTCGCCCCTTGGCGTGTTGCATTCTATTGGCAAAGCTAAAGACTCGGCTGCAGTTGCCAGTTCCTGTCGTCAACCATGGGCTGGTGGGCTCGGGACGTTGGTCCCTCCCTACGATTTCAATGCCTTTCAGCCTCTTCGAACCAAAGAGAATGAACGACTCTTTCAAATCCACGAGAAATTCTGTGGACTCATGCCACCCAATGACAAGTGGGCGTTCAACTGTGTGGGGCCTAGCGCTGTCCACTTTCTCCAAATCATTCAGTTGGACAGAGCCAATGATGACCTCTATCCAGTGGCATCCGCTTACAACGGTGCGACTCTGTATCCTCTTCAACTCATTCGAAAAAATCACCCAAAATATGATTCTGGGGAGTATGGACACAGATGCGAGCATGTTGGCTTCAACCTTTCGATTGATAAGCAAATTTACGTGAACCCCAAGTGGGACTGCCACATGAGTCCTACTCTGCCAGGAGGACCAAAGGGAGAACGTGCCATGAAGTCCGTCAAACGATTTGCTTCCTTGCCCCGTGTTTCAATACCTCTTTTCCTGCAGACGTTTGTGCCCTTGGTCCTCTGCACATTTTCAGTCATGACACTCAGCTTTCATGCTTTACGGCCTCTCTTCGAAAAACCAAGGTAGAGCTCAGTTGCAATTTGGAGCTCATATGCGAATGATAGAGTAGTGTTGAATGCAAGGTACTGGTACTAAGCAATACTGCAGTAGACTCGCCAACGGGCAGGCCATTGGAGCGTGGACATGTACGCTGTAGCCTGTCTGGCTATGGAGCAGGACCGGCACCTAGAGTTATGCAACACCCCACCCCAAACTTTGTAAAGTCCTCGGGGCTGTGAGGCAAGACAATGCAATGGCACAGACAAGGGTTTCGATTACCGGTACGGGGAAAGTATTATTAATATTAGTATCGCAGGTTGGTGTGGTGTGTGACTCGACTGAGTGACTCGACTCGACTCCGAAGAGCAGAGGATGGCCGCCGCGGAACTGGATTTGCCGCATGGAACCGCAAGTGGAGAGTCTACAGTAGCTAGCTAGAGGGCCTGCTGTACAGCATCGTTTTTTCTTCTTCTCTGAGATCCCGTATCGCTTACTCAGTACGAGTTTGTTACTAGCTAGCTTCAAGGAATTACACTCAACAACTGCACGTGAAAGCCTCAGCCGACTGCTTTGATCAGAAGGTGTGGATTCGCTGACAAGTAAAAGAACACCGCGGGTGTGTCATTCTTGGCGGATATGAGAGTCTTGATGAAGAAGGAGAGAGAGGCGTTCTTCTTGCGACCGTACTTATTCAGTCTCAGTAAGAGCTGGATTCGATCCCACTTCCTCTTCAAAATTTCGTTTGAGGAAAGGTAATCGAAGGACACATTCAACTCAACCAGAGTCGAGTTGTGCTTTGCCAACAGAGTGAGAAAGGGGTCCACATCTCGAGGGAGCAAGGGGGCTCTCCGCAAGTCAAGGATCTGCAGACGTGTGTTCTGTCGCAGCGCTAGTGCCAACGGCGCCAGAGAAGAAGCCCCGTTCACCGTCATCCTCGAGGTGTGGAATTCTTTCAGCGACGAGCCGAGTTTCGTTATCATGGATGCAGCCTCGGCAGTCGAACACCTCGTGGTGCGCAGCGCGCAATTGCTGCTCTGGAACCCGTCTCGAAGAAATTGGTGCAGTCTGTGTAGCCTCTGGTACATTTGCTACACAGGTTGAAGTTTTCGAGACGACTCCCAACTCAGTCTGGACTGTTCTGGAGTGACACTTGTTAACGCTCACATTTTGTTACTTAAGTGGCGCTTCTCGCTGGTTCCAACATTAACACATCTCCGCTGGTTGAGTCTCGCTGCCACTTAGATCTCGCCTGGCCGGTCTCGCGCGTTCCGAGCCGTTGGCTCTCCTTTCCGCTCTCGCCCGGCCAGTCTCGCTCTAAGTAGCCATCTCGCCTCTTAACCAGAGGAGACGTGTTCCTGTATAGACTACGCTTGCCGCGTACTCCGGGGTTCCACTGCCGGTGTTCCATGAAAACGAAACTTGTTCACCCTGAAGCTCGTTTTGACGCAAGAAGCGTCCTGGTCGAGAAGGACATTCACGAAAACCCCGCCCATACATCTTCTCAAGCGCCGACGCCATTCGTGTGAAGGAACACTTTTCCGTAAATGAAAGATCGCCACAGTCGATAACTGAATGGCTGAGATGTTTTGTCACAGCATGCTTTCGCAAGGCATCAACGAAGATGCTACCCAAGTAAGGCTCGAACGAAACATGAGTTACACGGAGTTCGAGGCACTTCAACTTTTTGTCTGGGGACCAAGCTCAGGAAAGCACCAACGGTTTGGGCCGAAATGGGTTCACGTGATTCCTGGGTAACAACCAGCTTGTCCAGATGCGGTGAGGATGAGAAGACAGACTTGACGAGGAATAGATTCGGAGCCGAGGATAGGTCCTTGCATCCGGATTCAAGCACACATGTTTTGTTTCGTCTATGCCTATGGCAATGTCGTCGTTGAACGTCGGTGAATGTGGCCGAAAAAAGATGGGTGCTCGAAAGACAAAACCTGTTCTCGCAGTATCCGTGGTATCCCTGGAAGATGCTTCCTGAAGAAGCAGGTCCTTTTACTATGAAATGAAAGTCGCACATCTTTGTATCAGCTTTTCTTTGCGTTGTTTTTTGCTTTGGTGATTTGGTTTTTGTGAACAGACCTACCCCATTTGCGATGCTCGTCTGCAAACGTCTTGATGGACGACTGTTCTGAGCTCGGAGACGGCCGGTTGGTCTTCGCTTCCAGTCTGCTGTTCGTAAATGCACCGTGGAATCTTTCAACAAGAAGAAATGTGAGCTCTTCGCAGCTTGAGCTGGGTTATCAAATCAAGTCCCAGCCAAAATCCGTTGGCAACGTCGGAGAGCATGGCGACAGTTTCCCTCCACTCGGAATGGACCTGGATCCCTTTTGCACAAACTTTGCTTTGCCCCCATCCCATCTTTCGAACAAGAAAAAGGCCATACGAAGTCCTGCGACACAAACACTTTAGAAGCTAGGTCTCTGCCAAGAGCTGTGCCAACGTAGTCATTAGTTAGTGCTTGGGATTGGGTTTGCTAAAATGGGTCGCCGTGGAGAGACGAAAACTACAGATGTCGACAACACCAGCACCAGTGCCATTGACTCGATTGCCAACGACTTGTTGAGGGATGATATCCGGTCCTTTTGCGAGACGCTTTGCGCTGGAACTGATATCAAAGGAGACCAAGCCTTTGATGACCTTTTCCAGACTGTCGCTCAGTTCTTGGAACAGTGTAGTTATGATTTCCCGACAGTTGTTGACATCGAAAAAGTACCATACAACTGCCAGGAGGCACCTACATCGTGTGAAGTTGAAGAGGGGGGAGACGCTTTGTGCGACATCCTGCTGAAAGAAGTACAGAATGTAGAATGCGATGTTGGTCTCGGTGACGATGTTAGCAGCGTTACGAATAGCAACCACGGCAGCATCAAGAGGCCACGACGCCCCACCAAGCCCACCAAGGGCAGCCGAAAGAAACGTCTTGACGACGAAACCTTAGATGCTCTAGCCCATCTCTTGGCCAAGATTCCAGATGACGGAGATCCCATCCTCCAATCAAGGCGCCGATCTATGCTTCGGCGAGTTGGTAGTTCCACTGCAGCGACCAGAGGACGAGTGAATAGTGAGGCCGACCGAAGCATGGAGCAAGTCAGCACCAGACCGTTGCCTCGGGGGCGAAGTCCCCCGAACACTTCTACCGACGATTCCGTTTTCGAATTTGACAACATGGCTCGAAAAATGAACAAGAAAAAGTCTACCAAGGCCACACAGGCTAGAAAGAGCATGCGGGAAGGTGTTCCCGAGGTTCGCACTGCCCGGACTAGATCAATGGACGACGACATGGATTGGGAGCACCTGGATGATTTTTCTCTTGGTCCTGATCCAGTTTTTGTCACAACCAAAAAGAAGAAGTCCATGTGGGGTGTTGTGGCGAATAAGTTGCTCGTTGGCCGTAAGAAACAGGTTGGGTATCATCGGTTCCGAGCTCCGAAAAAGGGCAAGATCACATTTGACGACGATGGAAGTGTGCAAGTCGAATTGCTGAACGGATGAGAGAAGACAAGCAGCTAACAGTATCGTGCCATACTCGAAGATGGTTGCCGCCAGCAATACGCAGCAAAAGAGATCCAATCAATCAGAATGATTCAATCGAATCAGTCAGCGTGTACATGGAACTGGTACCCGTACTGTACGGGCAAGAGACGGATGAGGCGCAAAGGCAGCCTAGAATGGAAATGTTGAATGTTTGTAAGCTTTGTATACAGTAAGCAATATAGAATGTTAGAAGTGGTTTGGCAACAGTTCCTGCCGAAGTCGAGTCGGTGCTGCAGACTGAAATGGCAGTGGAAGCCAGCATCATCAATAGCATTATCAAGGCAGTCCCAAAGCGAGGTTAAAAAAGCCAGATTCTGCGTGTGGTAATGCATCTGCAGGAGAAGACCCGCAATCAAAAAAGCTCTGGCTGCCTCTGCAGCCAATGTTGGATCGAGTAGTAATGCATCTGCAGGAGAAGACCTGCAATCGAAAAAGCTATGGCTGCCTCTGCAGCCCATGTTGGATAGACTACAAAGATACCCAGAACGGTATCGAGCAAAACAAGCGAAGCCATGAGCACTCCGTCGTGAACTCCATCTTTTATAAGCCACAGCAGAGCACGATACAACGAAGCGCACCAAAGGAGTTTCTGTTTAATAACTACTACTAAAGCGTTATACTATTCTTCAATGATAATCCACCTTGGCCATCAACATTGTTTGCCATCAACAGCCACCAACAGGAGACCAACTGCTCAATCCTCAACTTAGTTTCCTCCACGGAGACGGAGGACCAAGTGGAGAGTAGACTCCTTCTGGATGTTGTAGTCGCTCAAGGTGCGGCCATCCTCCAACTGCTTTCCGGCAAAAATGAGACGCTGTTGATCGGGGGGAATTCCCTCCTTGTCCTGGATCTTGGTCTTGACATTGTCAATAGTATCCGAGGGCTCGACATCCAGGGTGATGGTCTTTCCGGTCAAGGTCTTGACGAAGATCTGCATACCACCACGGAGACGGAGAACCAAGTGGAGAGTAGACTCCTTCTGGATGTTGTAGTCACTCAAGGTGCGGCCATCCTCCAACTGCTTTCCGGCAAAAATGAGACGCTGTTGATCGGGGGGAATTCCCTCCTTGTCCTGGATCTTGGTCTTGACATTGTCAATAGTATCCGAGGCTCGACATCCAGGGTGATGGTCTTTCCGGTCAAGGTCTTGACGAAGATCTGCATACCACCACGGAGACGGAGAACCAAGTGGAGAGTAGACTCCTTCTGGATGTTGTAGTCGCTCAAGGTGCGGCCATCCTCCAACTGCTTTCCGGCAAAAATGAGACGCTGTTGATCGGGGGGAATTCCCTCCTTGTCCTGGATCTTGGTCTTGACATTGTCAATGGTGTCCGAGGGCTCGACATCGAGGGTGATGGTCTTTCCGGTCAAGGTCTTGACGAAGATCTGCATACCACCACGGAGACGGAGAACCAAGTGGAGAGTAGACTCCTTCTGGATGTTGTAGTCGCTCAAGGTGCGGCCATCCTCAACTGCTTTCCGGCGAAAATGAGACGTTGTTGATCGGGCGGGATTCCCTCCTTGTCCTGGATCTTGGTCTTGACATTGTCAATGGTGTCCGAGGGCTCGACATCAAGGGTGATGGTCTTGCCAGTCAGGGTTTTCACAAAAATCTGTGAATTAAATTACAGAAGACAAAGAGGTGAGTTGGGGTGGTCACATAATATGTAACAATTACAGAGCAGCGGGCACTGTCTTGGTTTCTCGAGCGGTCCATGCTGTCGTGTCCTTGCGGCTTTGGTGACGCGCGAAGCCTTTCGCGAGACCGCCACGGTCCACGCAAACAACGACAACTCAAACCACACAACGCCCTGGATCGGATCAAGGGAGGGAAAGGCGGCGGTTGCGATGACTGTTGTCGCGTTCTTGGTGCTGATGTCGGAACAACCGCAGCCCACGACGTCATGGTCATCGCCAAAAGTGGATCCGAGTCGAGTCGAGTCGTATCCGCCGCTTTCGTCACAATGACCGCAAAAACAAACCATGCGCTCAAAAATACTCCAACCCAACAAGCGGCCACCCGATTCCGGCAACAACCTCCAACATGAAGAGCGCGCCATGGTGCTTACCTGCATGATTCAAAGGTTCGGCAATGGGATTTATCCGTAATGTTGTTTCGTTTGTTACTTCTTCGGGCTTCAGAAGAATTTATGAGAAGTTCAGCTGTGAACTCAACGACAGGAGGCAGCGAGGCAGCTGGCCTGGCAATCGTATCAACGCAACGCGGGACAAATCCAACAACTCCACGCTTGACTTGGCCAACGTTTCGATCTTCCGAGTCACGCGTGTCTCGAGTTTTGAGGAACCGCACAAGCAGTTTTGCTAAAATCTTTCCGATCAGAATGATTTGAATGATTGAATGGAATGATTTGAACGAATCTTCAATCCTTCAGAATCTTCAATCTTCTGAAAAATGCTGAATCATGCTAGCTAGACTAACCTGTAAAAATGCTTAATTAAAAGTGCTGCTGGATTTGTTGAATTTGCTGAATGCTCTGAATCTGATGCTGACAAATAATGCTGAATCGAATCGAATCCAGTTGCAGCAAACCCAGCCCCACCGAACTCTAGCTAGCTAGCTCCGGACGGACGGTGGGGACAGCAAGCTATCCAGCGACTATCACCATGTAGTTTCAGACTGCAACTGGAAACTTGACAGTGTGGCAACGCGAGGGCGAGCTGGGGTCACCGCAAAGGTAGCTACAAAGGTAGGTGGAACTGGAACTGGAAGTTCGCTCGTTGCGTGCCTGCCTTGGGGATCAATAGTTTCCAAGAGCCTTATTAATTAATAAAATAGTGACGGATCTACCAGAAATCACTGCCACTTCGGGAACTAGTACACGGTCCAAATGGGATAAGAGGGATCTTAGATTACTCCAAACTATGCCCCTCAAGCAACCAACAGCCATCCATACAGAGGCTGGACAACACCAGGCATCTCAACTCTTTCCGCATCGCCAACACATCTTTCTCCATGACCAACACAGCTCAATCACACTGCGATTTTACCACCCAACTCAAGGACAAGATCCCTAAGATACGCAACTCGTCCGTACCATGGTGCATTCTTGTCCACAGTATCAGCGGCCACCTCTTCCTTGTGGCCCAACAAGAGATCGTTCAGCTCCTTTTTGGCTTCCTTGAGCTGAAGGGATGGGGACTTCGGAGGAGAATGAGCAACATACCAGCCCAACAACGGGGAAATGGTGCCATCAGACGGGTCTTGGGCAAAACCAAGGACTCCCGCGTAGAAATCAATGTCAAAGGTGGTACCATGGTACTCCCAATCCACAGGCGCAGATGAAGCAAGAAGCGGAAAACTGTCAAGCTCTGGGCCATAGAAGTACATTTCATTCCACGGCTTGAGCCTCTGGTTGAGCTCGCCAGAGCCAAGATAGGGGAACAAGATTTGGATCCACCCAGAGATGAAATCATGGGATCCTGACCCACCTCCAGTGTCGCGAAGCTTTACCACAGACTGCCAAAATCCATGATTCACATTTCCTCTGTAGCTCTCCACAAATTCATCCAAAACTGGAAGCAATAGGGGCATCCAATACTCAGAAAACTCTTCTGTCATTAGGCTCCCCAGATGTTCAGCACGAGCGCGCAACTGAACCCAGTCACGCTCTGTCCCCAACAAGGTGATGTGGGGAATGCCACACATTGTGCGCATGCCATAGCTAAAGTAGTTTTTCATGGCAGACATGAGGGTGATTTCGTGGCAAGCCTTCCCTGTGGTGGTTGTGGTGCTGAAGCTGGCGGCAATTGCCTCATGGGTTGTCTTGCCAATATAATCCTCAATCTGACTTGAGAAATTGGGAAAGACAAGAGCTTCCCATTCTTGAGCCGAAGCTCCGGTGTCAGGGTTCTGACCATTGCTCATGGCAAAGTTGGCAGGGGTTTCCACCAAGAGACGTTTCTTGCCTTCATGCTGCACAAAGTTTTTGCGCAAGGATTCAGCATTCTGATCCACATGCTTTGCAAAAGCATATGAGATTGCAATCCAGATGGAGTCAGGGGAGAGTTCCAATGGCAGGTGCTGGGCGAAAGCAGTCACCATGGCCATGACCAATCCATTCGTCCCACCATGCACCAGCTTCTTGCCTCCTCCTGCACCAGACTCTGAGAGCGCCTCAATCTTTACATCTGAAGCCATTACCGAACCCTGTTTTCCTGGGTAGGTGGGCCAACCATATGAGTCTGTTTCTCCTCTGTCCATTGTGTACTTTTCAGCCAGAGTGCTCTGAAGGCTCTCAATGAGTTGTTGGCGAGTGATGTGTGGCTTCTGAAGGTGTTCCTTTAAGGCTCCAGGCACAGTCTCAACATTGAACCTGACTCCATTTCCCGTTGACAATGTTTCATGTTTTGGGATAACTTCAAAAGTACTCGCATGGTCTGCGCCAGCACGCACACCTTTGGTGGAAGAACACGGGTAGCTTTCTCCTTCATGGTTATTAGCCACTCCTTTGGGGAGCGTTTCTTTGTACCGGTATTCGGTTTCGTTGAAGAAGTCGCTGAACATCTTTATGTTGGATGAGGATCTTTCGTTTGGGAGCGGGTTGTCTTCGTTTTGTGTTCAACGAGGAAAGGGGAGTTATTCTGTTGCCGGGAATTACACGACTGAAGACCAACGTTTCGGGCACCAATGCAGCGACTAAAAGCAACACGACCTCTGGTCGTGTGCTCCTTGACTTCGTTATCATTCGATCCTCTTCGTCTGGCCGACTGTATGTGCTGCCTTCTCCTGCTACACATATGACGATGAAGTGATGAGAGATGTCGAAATATCTAGAAACTAGTTAGTTACTCCACGGCAGTCCCTGATGAAAGAAGAGGTGATGAAGGGTTCGAACGTCACCAATCCTCTGTCTTACACCGCACTAATAAGGAACGACGCCACAAGGCCCATAACGAGGGACAAACATTGGAACGTGGGCACAGCTGTGCCTGAAGAGCTCGACGCGTGAGAGGAAGCAGCAGAAGAGCCACTATCACCAGCCTTCAACTGGGAAACGCTGCCCTGTGCCATGACGGCCAATTTGTCCAGGACCAGCGGGGTTCGATCTCTCGACGTGTGCATGAGTGGAGTGCCAGTGTCAGGAGCTGCACGTCCAACCGCAACAATGGCCCGTAAGTTGCTGTCGGAGTCGATGCGACCCTCCACAGTCTCTGCCTCGTCCAACACATCAGCCACGCGTCCCGCCAAGGTGTAGTTTAGATGCGTTCCATTGCCTTCCAAGTTGGTCAAGAACCAGCCTCCTGCGTCCGTCTCGAGAGCACGTGGATACAGATTCGTTCCAAGCCCGCGCCACTGGTGACAAGTAGCGAAAAGTTCCGTAGTGTTGCCGTCATTGTCGATTTGGGAACTGGGCATACAAGTCATCACTAGACCACTCATGGTATCAGTAGCAAATCCAAATCCAATGTAGGTGTGCTCCTCGTCCTCGTCATCCAATGGATTATAGGGCACATTCAACAGCTTAATGTGCACAACTTCTTCGTCCTGATTGGAGTAACGGTAAAGCCCATAGTTCAATGTCACACGCCCGTTCAGAAGCACCAACGAACCAAGGGTTCCACCCACATTGACGATTACGTCGCTCGGGAGTGGATCTAACTCGAGCGGTGGCGGGGGACCGTCGGTTGTGGCGTTAGCGGCCATTCCATTGTCGCCTCGAATGACCGACAAGAACTCCACACCTTTGACTGCCTGTCGATGCAAGGGGTTGTTCAAATGAGGCATGGGATCTCCATTCCCCGACACCAATCCCCGAGAGAACAAGACCCTAGCCGGCCACACAGGATTGGACCAACAGGCAAAGAGGTTGGCCGAGAAGCGGACGCGATAGTGCGTTTCATTGCGCTCGGATTCCAAAACGGTAGGCTGGACAGGATCCGAGTTGGGTGCCGTGATACCCATGCCCGATCCCAAGTACGTCTTGCAGGAACTACCGGTACCGCTCCCAGCACCGTCCAACCCAGATGACTTGGCCACCGTCGTGGCACCGCCAGTGGTGGGAGCGCACACTACCAGAGCACCTTCCATGACTTGTTCCGCCACTCCAAAACCCAAGTAAAAGTTGTCCCCGCTAGCAAGAGGCAACTCTTCCTCGTCCATCTCGTACAAGAGGTCAACAATCAACAAGGGCCGGATCGAGTCCACATCCTCGAGTGTCCACTGAAAGCTCAAGACTCCACCGAGGGCAGCCATGGGATCCGACCAGACAGTGGTTAATCCACTGGCTTGTCCTGGTTCAAACAACGTGTGTGATTGAGTAGGAGCCATGGTTGGTGTGGCCGTTGGATCCGCTGCCTCAGTAACAGGATTGGAGGGATCATAGATGGACTCGGCAAAGCAACTCTGCCAGTTCCAGGCGTAGCAGCCATGATTCATCGGACCTGCATCAAGACTGCCGTACCATTCCACCCAGCGCTGATTGGCCAAACGAATTCCCTCCTCTTGACGCCGATTGAAATCATCTTGGTAGGAACGCCAAATGGAGCAGTAGAGGCGACGCTGCCCGGTGGATTCATCCGTCAACAAGGCCCAGCCATCGCGAGGACCACACGGAGGTCCCATGTGGTCTGCAGCCCATGGCCACCCATCGTCTTCGTATTCCCAGGCGACACCCCAGGCACAGAACCCTCCATAGGCAGGAAGATACGGTTCCGGATTCGCGAGAAAGATATCCAGATTATCTTGGGAGGAAAAGTAATAGAGATACCCTTTGTGTCGAGTCTGAAAATCGGGACTGCCAGGAACGCCATCGTCCAAAGAATCCAGAGAATGATAGGCGACCAAATCATAACCCGCCAAGATGGGATCATTCACTGCTCCTCCTTGGCCATGGACGGCAGGCAAGAAGGAAAGGAGCGCCAATACCACGGCAAGCTTCATCATTTTCATCATTATTTCCTACCGTATCGGAGAAGTTGATCCCCGACGATGGATTGTGTGGTTGCTCAGACTATCCAGCGCGCCGCGCCCACTACTTCTGCCTCTACCGCCGTTTGCCTCTCGAGAACAAGAACGACATGTCATGGTGGATCCTTCCCGGGCCGTTTGCTGGCCAAAAACTTTGGCGAGAAAGCACAAATTTTCAATTTCAGCCCCTTAACTCTAATGGTATGTCATGGAATCTTTGTAGCTAGCTAGTATGGTACAGTGCGACGGTACCGGTATGGGGGTCTGTCGCTGTGTCCAAGCACTTTCCTCAATTTCGGCTTCCAGACCTCAATCCAATTCGCAAGATCCATCAAGGATTTCTATCGACTACAAGTCTTGTGCAGAAGCAGTACAGTACCGGTACCATAATCCAAGAAGCAACAGTTTCCTCTCCCTAGGTTTTTTTAATAAAAAGTTCCAATCCATCAAGATGAGCTCCAAGCGAAAAGCCAGATCGGCCGAGACGACTGGATCCAGAAAATCATCTCGCCGTGGCAAGGGAGGAGACGGAAAAGATCCCAGTATCGACAATCGTCTTGCCGACACAAAACCAGAAGAAATCTTGGAAGTTTTTGAAAGTGAAGAACTGGATCAGGGTGAAGAAGATGAAGGCGAAGACGAAGAGAAGTACGGCGTGGTGATTCTCGATGTGCGTTCCTCCGAAGAAATACTGAAGGATGGTTTTCTGAACACTATGGGTGCCAATACCGGGGAAATCCGAAAACGATGCTTCGTGGAATGGGTCCACGTGGATGGAAGCATGGACGCTGGTTGGAAACTCCTCAAGGCTACGGCTTTCAATCGGTTTCACAGCTGTCGTACTCCCATTATTGTGCATTGTGCAACGGGCAAAAAGGCTGCAGAGGCCAAAAAGGTCTTGACCAAACTCAATTATCAGTGTGTCTACAATGCGGGTGCCTACGCTGCTTTGAAATACTTGCAGGATTATCTAAATGGCTTTGAACGAAAGTGAATCGGCTGTGATTGAATTCTTGAAGGACAAGCCAAAGGCCATGGTCTTGGATATTTCCACATCCGATGAACCCGAGGCTGACGACGATTGGTTTCCCAAGTGTAGTCACGATTGCAATCATATTTCGGGGTGGGATGAAACCGAGTTTCATGGCTCGATTGGAGAAGAGGACAGGAAAAGTGAGTCAACCTTCACCTTGTTGCTCTTTCAGTGCTCTGCGCCTATCTAACTATTTGTCTGATTTGAACCAGCCCCCATTATCATATGTACCAAGTGGGGAAGGAGATCGGCAAAGGCAAAGCAAGTATTGACGAAACTTGGCTTTAATGGTGGCATCCTCTGTGCCGGGGGGATTGCTACTCTCAAACCCTTGTTGGAAGCAGAGAAAAAGGGTGGCCTAGATCGAAAACCTGCTGCCAAAGATGATGAAGAAGGTGAGAAGGAAGAAACCCAGGAGGATGCGACAGACAACGAAGAGGATGCAAGTGAAGGCGGTGGGGCAAAATTAGAGGGCATGGTCTTTGCCATTACTGGAACTTTGTCGATGAAACGAGCGGAATTTGAGACCCTCCTCAAGGAGCATGGTGGTGTATTGAAGGGGAGTGTCACCAAAGACGTAACTCACTTGATTTCCGCCAGAGATGATACAGCCAAGGCAAAAAAGGCAAAGGCCAATGGCGTGGAAATCCTCAAGGAGGAAGCAGTTCTTTCAATGATTGGCAAGTAGATGTAGGTAGCTGATGGCTAGCTAAACTGGATGGACCAAAGACAGGCGTAATGTCACGCAAAAGTTGCAAGTTCCCCAATTGTACAAAACCAAACGAATAATCATCCTAAAAGCTCAGCTCCTTGCCATGTATCCTCAGAGCTCAGTTGCTTGCTAACTGCATGTAGCCGTTCCACTAGGTACGGTTAGCCTCTGAAGCTCGTGGAGCCCCTCGGTTGCGTGCCCCATAACGTGGGCGTGGAGGTGTCAAAGAAGTAACGCTTCGAACAGATCTTTTCTTCCACAACCTTCAACTTCCACGGCCGCCAACCGCCGACCTCCATCCACACTTATCGCCAAGATGCAAGGCAACATGCATAAAAGGCGGCTACAGCACGGTGCCTGCATCAAATTGATAATCATCTACCAAATGGAATTGTCAGTGCTGTTAGTCTACGCAGAACATGAAGAACCCCGTTAGTGCTGCGAAATTCACAGTCGCCGCTACTGTCGTTGTATCTGTGTTGCTACTGGCAGGTTACGTTCACAATGGGATTGAGCATGATGTGGCGTTGGTCGGCCAAGAACACAAGCAATCAATAAAGTCCATCGAACGTAGAAAATATCATCCGCCAGTAACTGCGACCGAGAAAACTAGCATCGCTTCTCCTACTAGAGAACCTCTTTTTGTACTGAGTCTCCCCAACCATGCCGAGCTGGTGCTGCCACGATATTTTCGATGTTCTGGAATCCCAACCGAGAAAATCGGTCGATATTGGAAACGTCCAGCTGGGAGCAATGGACAAGGCCAACAACCCATCGGCGCATGCTTCAGATCGAATTTAGGGCTGAAAGGAAAGAAGAATATCACGGATGGCTGTGGGGATTTTGATGTGTGGATGGACCTGCATCATTTGTCCGGTCCTTACGATCCTGTGCACCGAACGAGACCTCGTGGGAATTGTTTTGATCCCGTCTTGTACCCTGATTCATTGGACCAGCTCTACCAAGCGCATCCCAAAGCTACCATTCTCAATATTGTACAAGACCCCCAAGAATGGTATACAACACTTTCGAGGGATTTCCATTGGCACTGGGTCGAGTGGTGCAACCCAACTCACAACAATTCGTTTCCGACAATGGACACGGAAGCAAATTATGTACAATTCTACAACAATTATCAAAACAAGCTGCGATCCTTTGTCCAACGGCATCCCTCGTGGACATACATTGAACTGGATTTGAGAGAAAATCAAGAATCCATTGCGACTCGACTGCACAAGGAGCTGGGAATTCCCGGACACTGTTGGGCAGATTCGTTTAGTGCCAAGGTTCCAGAGATTCCAGATGAGGGCGATGACGATGCCTTTGACGGTGAGGAGGAATCGAATGGTGGCTTTTACAGGGTAAAGACGACAACTGGTTCGCTGTTTAATGAGTTGAGATTCCCAATACTGGTGACTGCGCTGCCAAAGAGTGGAACCACTACCATCTATGAGTACTTTCGATGTGGCCTTGGGAAGTGGACAGCAGCTCACCAAGGGGCACTCAACCTCACAACCTTCAATTTCACCACCATTGGACAGTGCATGATGACAAATATTGGCAACGGGTGGCCATTTTTGCACAAGTGTGGGAATTCCAGAATGTATTCTGACATTGGGGTCTATAAAAGAAAAGAGAAAGCCTGCTACTACCCGACTCTTCATGGTGGATTGGAAGACTTTGCAAAGGCATATCCCTATGGCACCATCCTGCACATCCGTCGAAACTTCAATAGCTGGTATGACAGCTCAAATCGATGGAATCGTCTTCTGGATCGCTGGTCTGCTGGAAGCACGTCCTTGTGCCAAGGTGTCTTTCCCCTGCCAGGTTCCAGTAAGTCAGATTGGGAGAATTTCTACAATCACCACAACGATCTTGTCGAGGCATTTGCATTGCAGCATCCTACATTGACCTACTTGGATATACCTTTGGGAAATGCCAAGACAGTCCTGTATGATACTTTTGGCTTCCCATCAAATTGCTGGGGCCATGCCAACGTCAACAAAAAACACTCAGGTGCAAATTGAGACGTTGCCTGATACTGCCAAAATTGTCAGCTTGGTCTTTTTGCTTTGCTCTTTGGTGGCAGTGCTCCAAACTCTGTCGGCAGTCCTGCAAACTCTGTCGGCAGTGTTCTTGTGTACGGCTGTACCAAGCATGGTGTCAAAGTGGAACGCAAAGTTTCAGCTGATGGAATCCACAGCCCCCAAATACCTGGACAATGCTGGGGTGTTCTCTTCTTTCAAAAGACAACTTGATCTCACTGGTTGGCACATTATGTTGAAATTATTGGGGCAGGCTGAGAACAGCCGGTAGACCTGTACACGCCTAACTAGTATACACACCTAGCTAGAATGAACGTCATCTCAATGCAGATTCTACTACACGTATAAGCTAGTCATCATCCGTGTCTTAATCTTCTAAATCCGAATCAGGGCATCCATTCTCACATGCCCATTTTAAAATGTCAAAATTTCCACCCCGAGCGGCAAGGATGCAAGTGCCTTTGTCCCACGGGCACCCATTCTCTCGAGCCCATTTCAGGATTTCCAATCGTCCGTTTTCAGCAGCACTGCTGCATGTTCTGCAATCCCATGGGCATCCATTCTCAAGAGCCCACCTCAAAATCTCAATATGCCCATGACAGGCAGCACGGGCACAAGTTGCTTCATCCCACGGGCAACCATTCTCTCTGGCCCATTGCAGAATTTCAAAATTGCCCCCTTCAGCAGCCCCGGAGCAGGTAGAACTAGACCATGGACATCCATGCTCACGGGCCCATTTCAGAATTTCAAAATGGCCACCTTCAGCAGCAGAAGCACATGTCCCCTCATTCCACGAGAGCCCATTTTCATGAATCCATTTTAGGATTTCAAAGCGACCCATTTCAGCAGCAAAGGCGCTTCCCAGTGGATCCCATGGGCACTCATTCTGGAGAGCCCACTTGAGACATTCTAGATGTCCATTCCTGGCAGAAAACTTAGAAGTTGCTTCATCCAATGGGCATCCAACCTGGTGTGCCCACTTGAGACATCCCAGATGACCATTCCTAGCAGCAGCATAACATGTCCTGGAACTCAATGGGCAGCCATTCTCATGCAACCATTTTAGAACTTCCAATTGCCCGCCCTCAGCAGCATAATAGCTTGTCCACGTCCTTTCGATCAAATAACAATGCGTCATCCGAAGGCGCCAGCTTCTGCCTTTTGGAACTCTTGGCCGCACTGGCACTAGTAGGGATGGTAGACATGAGAGCTCTGGAGAGCCGTGAGACAAGAAGCTCCTTGTCTTGTTTCGAGGGGTGGGCTATGTTTGGCTGTGGTGTCGGCTCGTCCTTGGTCGTTTTGGGCGGGGTTCTGGTTTTGTTGCTGACGTCAGCGTATCTTTGGATCTTTTTGCCCTCGCTACAGCCGCAACATCCGAAACCTGAATAAAACAAACTGATGACAACCATGAGCTCTTCTTCTTCTCCTTGCTGTCCTCCTGGTTCCTGGGAAGGACCCCTGAACACTCACGGTCCATCTAATCCCAAAGGCGTGACCTTTACATTTCCCAATTCGGACTTGAAGGCGTATCACATTGGTCCTTCCGATGGGAAGGAAACGACTATTGGCATTATCGTCTTCCACGATGTCTGGGGTCTTCTTCCGCGGCTGTTGAGTATTTGCGATGTCCTGGCGGAAGAGCTGCATTGTCACGTGATAGCTCCCGACTCATTCCGAGGCAAAACCAAAGACGACGTGACGGACATGGTCGCATGGATGAAATCGCATCCCTACGAACCCGAAATTGCCGGCGACATTAAGCTCTGTCACGACTATTTGCAAATCAAACATGGCATTACCCAGTGGGGAGCGCTAGGTTTTTGTTGGGGTGGTTGGGCCATTGCCAAGTCCGCCGCAGCCGGATTCCCATGGAAAGTCGCAGTGTCCCCTCATCCGAGTCTCGTGGTTGAATCCAAAGTGTTTGGAGGATCCGAAACCGAAATGGTGGACAAGATTCAAATGCCGTTTTTACTTCTTCCGGCAGGGAATGATCCCGATAGTGTCAAGCCAGGTGGTGAACATGTGAAGACGATCGAGGCTAAAGGAGGCAAATCCATCCCGTTTGAAGACATGGTACATGGATGGACCACGCGAAGTGATCTTTCGGATCCAAAGATAAAAGAACAGGTGGAAAAGGCGCTCTCCTTATCGTTGGAGTTCCTCAAGGAACATTTGAAACCATGAGTACTACAAAGACAGATACCGGTATAGATACATGCAGTGGCACTTGATAAAATTATAAGACGCGAAACTAGACTCTTATTAGCGTTGCATCCCTCGGATAGTCATGTAGTCGTATCTTTCCAGTGTGTCTTGGCAGCTTTCATTCCTCAGGCAGTGCGGCCGTCACCTGAATCTCTACCAAGATTGCTGGTCGAGCCATGTTGGCTTCGACCGTGGCACGGACCGGTTTGTTCTCGGGGTCCAACCATTCATTCCATACCTTGTTCATGTCTTGAAAGTCGCGGCCAATGTCCTTGACCCAAATATTCGCCGTCAACAAGTTGGACTTGGATGTACCCGCTTGAGCTAGTAGGTCGTCCGTCTTCTTCAAGATGTTCTGGGTTTGTCCAGCGGCTGTATGATTCGATTCACGAATGAGAAGAACAGATGGTTGGTCAAGTGAGTGTGTGTTTTTGGTATCCTTCGGTTTCCTCGAAATCACCTGTTGCTTCGCTCGAACGGTACCATTATTGCTCGAACAGATGCCTGAAAACCCACGTACCATCTTCTGCCGTCGTATCTGTGAGTCCGCTCAGGTAAACGACGCCCGAATGTATTACAATCTTTGCCATACGCGGGTCGTCCACACCAATGCGTCGAATTAGCTTGCTCCTGAAATGTGTTGAAGAGAGTCAAGTGAGAATGGAAGGAAGGACGTCGTCGTTGGGATTGCCATTGAGACAGGCAGCAGCGAAAGGAGGAACTCACATTGTTCTATTGCTATCAAGGTAGGCTGTCGACACAAGTGATGGATCTGAATCTGAATCGAATTGGTGTATCTTGGATGAAGTGTGGAAATTGTGGCCGGGTGTTCTGAAAGCTGAATGGTGCCAGTTCTCTTCGGTTCCGCGGTACATTAATCTAGACGCACACTGACCGGTACCGGTACCGGTACCGGTATGGTACGCTACGCTCCTTCCAATTTCTGCCAGGTCCTATTCGCCCTCATTGCTCCTGTCTCCAGGCACCCTTGGCATGCACCCTGTGGTGTCCTGGGATGGCAAAATTGGGAGTTAGCTAGCTAGTTGGCTTGTCTGCTAGCTAGCTAGGAAGAATAAGGCACCGGCCTGTACCTGTAGACCACATAGATGGCATCCATGGCACACCTGTGTGCCTTGGAAATGGCAGGAATCCTCCAGCAGTCACTGCTTTTGGAGCAGCTGGTGAATCTCCAGAGTGCAAGTATGGCAGTCTGCTGCGACAATGGCTCAGCTCTCTCTGGGATAACATATACTAGCAGCAGCAAAGGACAGCAGTCACAACTGGCTCTCCGTCTCTGCATGTCTCAGGACCCACACCTCTCCTCCTCTTTGCAAGGCAATAGCAATCATTCGGCAGACAAGATCAGTCGGTTCTGGGACACTGGAAGGTTCGGAGAACCAGTACCAGTATGCACTATGAGCATGTTTCCTCTGAAGACAGAAATAGATGGAGGTATTGTGCCAGGATGCAGCAAGGGTAAGATGCATGTGTTCATTGAAAACCTTGTTTGTGTTATTACACCCCAGCTCAGTTCACCTGGGAACACAGTCAAGTTGCAACGAGAAGAGCAACTAGAAGAGGAAAATGAGCTACTCAAAATCAAAAGTTGACAACTTGACAAATGACAAAGAAGCTCTGAGCCGCACTCTAGAAACCATGCAGAATCAGATCGCCCAACTCACAGCAGCAGTGGCAGCCCTCTCAGAGCAAGCAGCACAAAGCCCAGCCAGAAAGAAACAAGATAGCAAAGATATTCCGGCGGGTAAGGACATTCTAATAGGGACCCCAGGAAATTATGGCAAAGCAGTACCATCAAAACATGCCCAAGGATCACCAATGCGAGTATGGATCAGACCCGAACCCAGCTGGTGAAGGATACCTTCACCAGACCAAGCATTGGTGAATCATCTACCGCAAACGACCAACTCTGGGTTGGCCTCAAGGATGGCATACTGATGTACTTGTCTACATGTACCAACACAAGACCAGACATCACATTCACAGTCAGTCAAGTTGCCAGGTTCACCCATGAACCCAGGCAAAGCCACGCCACAGCAGTCAAGCGAATTGTAAGATACCTGGCTGGGAGCAAGGACCAAGGAACCGTCATGCTCCCAGATGGAACCTTGTCACAGTCAACTCCATGAGTGACACAGAAGTATTAAGCCCCTATATAGTTCATTGAATGTGTCTTTGTGATATCCAATACATTGCTGCGGCACTGACCATAGTGCAAGTCGCCCGAATGCTCAGCACAAGGATGAAGGTAAAAGTTTTGCAATTGGACTCACACAACCATGGTAAACACAAAAATTTACATAAACTCATTAAAAATCAAAGCTTGACATAACTTGCAAAATATTGTGGATTCGATTCTCCCGTGCCACCATATCCGTGGAGACCCAATCTGACGGTGAGTTTGTTTTCAAACAGGATGATACCGTGGATTGTTGGCGAGATATGACAAGAAGAGTGGCTATAAAAATGTAGATTGTTGCAACTAGCCAAGAAACTGTTACATCCACTTCCAACCCAGCTTTTACAAAAACGCCAAAACTGCCAAAACTGTCTCAGAATTCAAAACCCAGTGGCGGCAGTAGTAGCGACTCCCACGGCCAGCTGAAAGTTTTGCCCTTCGTGATAATGCGCCTGTGCCACACCTTGAGCAAGTCGAATGGCATCCTTCTTGGCTTGTGCATCGTCCGGGATAGTGGCTACACTTCGGTTGTACACAATGGTCTTGACATCGTCCCAATCTGACATTTGTCGTCTTGCTTCCGCCGAGAAGGCACAGCAACAACCCGGCATTTCATTGGTCAACCGAGCATAGAGTATCGTGTAGGAATCTCGTGTCAGCAAGTGGTAATAGCCCCAACCCTTCTTGCCCGCTCCAAAGGCATAGTCGTCCTTTCGTTCTGTGGTGCCTCGAGGAGCCGAGATCCAACACGGATTTTTGTTGGGACCCATGGCATCCGGGCTCACCCAAGACTTCATTTGCAGCGGGTATCTGGCATACTCTGAAGCCAGTTCGGGGCACACTCGTGCCATTTTGGCGTTGATTTTGGCGTTCTTGTCGGCCATCTTCTGTAGCTGAGGAGGTTTGACGGCTTTCGTGCCCAGTGCCGAAATAAATGAGGAGGGAGGAGGCTCTTGAATGCGGTTGTTCTGGCAGCAGCGCCATGGCGTCAGCCGTTGCGACTTGCATTCAGTCGCGAACGGGATTGTTTAAAAGATTTGCTTTCTGGCGGGCCACACAGGGCTCAAACAAATGGAAAGAGGGTGGACGTTACCGTACCGATACAAATATCTTACCAGATTGCATCCATTGGCAACACTACTCTCTGGTTGTTCGATTGCATCGATTTGCCCTCCTTCCTGGCATTGGAGCCCTACCGTACCTGTAACATACAATCGAGCAGCATAAACGAGAAGACAAAAGCTGTCCAGCCAGAGATTGGCCATCGTGCTTTCAAGTTCAAGTTAGCAAGTACTGTACCGTAGCTACCTGAAGCAGTGGACAGGACGAGACTGGCAGAATAGGTCGACTGGAGACCGCGGCTTCAGCCAAGGTCGGCAACCAACATTTTTCTCCGACCCGGTATCGGATCTTTCGAGAGGAACTATAGCACGATTATCGGCATTGCTATTGCAGAACAACATCACTATCCAGTATCCAAAAGGGTGGACCTTCCTTGTTTGCAAATCTTGTTCCGACCCATTTTCGTTCAACACGTAAGGCTCTCGATTCTCATCTCGGGTGAGGAATCACCTAAAAAATCTAGAGGTTTGATTGACTTATCGTGTTCGCAACTATTTGCTTGCTTGCCTCGGTCCTCGATGGCTGATACCAGTTGGTACTGCTATCCTTCTCGAACTTATCCCTGTGACGATACTTGCAGTTGCGGAGACTGGTCCGTACCAGAGCCGTAAAGGCAACCTGATGTGGTTTCGACATCCCACAGGAATGCAATGACTCTACCGTATATGCCATATATCTTCGAATGGTTGTCCATAAATCCTTTTAACCGTGGAAGGAAAGCAAACGTCGCAAGATTGAAAATACTGAAATAGTCTAATTAGACTATTAAATAGTCCCAAGATTCGAAATCTTTGGATCTTTTCATCTATCTTTCCTTGACCAAAGCCCAAGAACGGAGCCTTTTGAAACGCCGATACCATACGCAGTACGCTAGCTAGCAACGGTAGGCGAAGGAATCTCTGAGCGACTACCTCCTATTCTAGCTAGTTCGTAGCACATGAAGGATGATTCAAAGTGTTCTCGTGGACTGGATAGCTATAGACTTCATTGGTCCTGTGAGCCTCGCGGGTGGCCAGCGGTCAGGTCAAGGCTGAATGAGATAGTCACCCTGGCTGAGGGAGACACAGCTTTGTGTGGGTGGGTGCTGAAGTAGAAAATGATGTGTCGGCAGCTGACTGGGAGAGAGCGTAAACCGACGTGGTCACAATTCAAGATCCCAGAGTGTAGGCAAGGATTTCCTTGACTATTTTGCTTGACTACTCACGATCTGCTCTTCACCCAGTTGGCACCATGACAACGATTTCTGATTTCTTTGGATCGGAGCCGTCCACTTCGGTTGTTTTGGGCGCAGGCACCGCCCTGTTCTTGGTTTGCTGCTATGTCTACGACCTGTTCTATGGTACCAACAAGAAGAAGTTTTGGAGGACAGTTCCTGGGAGGGTTCCTTTCATTGGCCACATGCACCTTCTTGGCTTGGACCTGGGAAAGATCCTTCCCAAGCTTTACGAATGGGCAGACAAGTATGGTCAGGAGGATGGAGGCTACGAGTTCCATGTTCACTTGGGCCGTGTGCCGGTAGTTTGCAGCGAAGACAGGTTCCTCGAGCTGAGCAAATATCGTCCCTTCAAGGTTCGCAGGGATCCTCACTTTAGCGAATCGTTCCGTAGCATCGGAGCAGAGGGACTAGTGACTGCAGAAGGCCATTGCTGGGGGAACCAACGACGCATCATTGCCCCCACAATGAACAAGAAGAACGTCGAAGACTATCTGCGAAACATGAAGATGATTGCCACCAGGTTGATTGATAATTGGGACAGGAGGACCGAAGACGGTTCATCAGTAATCATCAATGACGGAGTGTTCGCAATGATGGCAGATATTCTCTCCATTGCTGGTGAGTGTGTGTCATCCATACAGTAACGCGTCATTTTCGCTTTTGGGTCTTTAGGTGGACGAAGGAGGAGTGAATTCCTTTTGTTCTGGCCAATGCTTCTGCCGAAGTCTCACTCTCTTCTGCTCTCTTCGTTGCCGTCCTAGGATATGGCATGGACTTGGATTTTATCAACAAGTCTGACAGTGTTCTGGGACAAGACGTGCTTCACTTGCTTACAGCGAGCGTCTTCCGTCTCATGGCTCCATTTCCCTACTGGCGTATTCCTCTCGTTGGCCAATATCTCGATGGCGCTGGCTTCCGAAAAGACCGCATCATGAAGTTGATTGGTTCCTATGTGGACGAGTATACCGGGAATCAGGAGTCCTTGGATGAGACACAACGCCGAACATTCCTTGGAAAGCTCTTTGAGAGCATGAAAGACACGAAATCCAAGATCACACGAGAGCTGATGGTTGGGAATCTGATGACAATGTTCATGGCCGGCACGGACACCAACACTCAGGCGATTTTGTTTTGTATTTGGAAGCTCGCTGCCGATGAAACGGGACTTCAGCAGGAGCTTTTCGACGAGGTTAGGGACTTTGACGTTGCCAGTTGTACCCATGAAGACCTCACCACCCGCTTACCCAAGCTCAAGTCGTTTATGCACGAGGTCCATCGTTACTACTCTGGTTTCCCCGTTCAAATCTTGGAGGCCATTGATGAGATTGTGTTGGGTGGCAAAACCATCCCAGCGTACACGCCTTTTCTGATTTTGATGCGGTATCCAAGCATCAACAAGGTCAACCCGTCGAAGATGGTTCCGATTGGACCCAAGGGGGAGCAACCATCCGAGTTTTGTCCTCGTCGATGGCTCGTGACGACCAAGGATGGGGCCTTGTCGGCAATGACACCCAACACAACCAACAATTGTTCGTTCATGGCGTTTGGGGTGGGAGCTCGAGCATGCCCAGGCCGGATCTATTCGGAAGCCATGACGTTCTTGACAATCATTAGCCTGTTGCAGAGATTCCAGATCAGCCTCGAAGCTGGCCATGAACCGATTTTCCCAGTGTTCATGCATATCGACACGGTGAACCGTGACATCAAATTGCAGTTGAAGAAGAGGTCTGAGACCTACGTTCCTCCTTCCTTCACTGGGATTGGTCCCGAAAACCCATGAGACTGAAGTAGTCTGTGAAAGTTTCATTGTTGGAGAAAGGAAGTCTTTGTTCGAGGGTAGTTATCTTTTGTGTTGTGTGTGAACAAAGCAATGCTGCTATAGTAGACAATTGCCGTAGGAGAGAAAACTAAGAGCTTGGTTCATTATAACATTTTGCTGTGATTGCAGGTAGCTCGTTCTCGTGATAAAGGAGAGCCCGAAGTGGTACTACTTGTCCTACTCGCTCGTCTTTTGCTTCTTGTTGGCATGCTCTCGCGAATTATCGTCGTCCTTGTCACTACAAGTACCAGCCTTGCTTTTTCCTTCCACATAATCTTCTGATTTCCACTGCAACGTGTCAATATCTTTACTTGGATTGGGTGGATTGGGCAATGCCTCTTTGGCTTCCTTCATGGTCTCTCCCCATAGCTGCGGATGTTGCGTGTATCGAATGGCATGAGAGGCACACAAGACGACAATGGTCTTGCCTTGCGCTTCCGGTCGAGCAGCAACTTCCATGGCCACTTTGACGGCAGCACCGGCAGTGGGTCCCAGCATGATTCCTTCCGTCTGCGTCACCTTGGTGGCCCAATCAATGGCTTGTTGTGTGGAACAGTGACAAAACTCTGCCACGTGTCCTCGTGGTCCTTCTTGGAAGGGTTTGTCCGGTTCGAGCTGGGTCAAAAAGTTGGTTGGGACACCGGCCCCAATCCCCAAAATACCATGCGATGTATGCGCTTGTCCGACATGGACCCTCGATTCGGTGGGTTCCACACAAATGACTTGACAATTGGGATTTTGTTCCGTCAAGAATCTTCCGGCACCCGTGGCCGTGCCACCCGTTCCCACTCCCGTGACAAAGTAGTCGACTGTGTGATGAGCCTGTTCCCAAATTTCGGGTCCTGTCGTTTCGTAGTGAACGGTCGGATTGGATTCGTTGGTGAATTGATTGGCAAAGAAAAAGGTTCCTTCGGGATGATTCTGTTTCAGCTGCTCGGCATATTCCTTCAATCCCGGCATTCCCTTGGCAGGTGCCGTCAAGTGCACATGAGCTCCAAATTGTCGACAGGTCGCGTAACGTTCGTGAAAGGTGGGAGCCTGTGGCATGCAGCAAATGAATTTGTATCCCTTGTTGGCACACACCATGGCCAATCCAATCCCTGTGTTGCCTGAAGTGTATTCGACGACCGTCATGCCCGGCTTTAATGCACCACTCTTTTCCGCGTCTTCAATGATGCGCTTGGCGATGCGATCTTTGACGGATCCACCGGGATTTTGCATTTCGAGCTTGAGCAACATGCGGACCTTATTCTTCTTGACTTGGTCTGGCAAGACACGCTCCACTCGAACCATGGGAGTCTGACCTACCAGGTCCAGATAGGACTTGTCCTTCTTCTCTGTCGTCGAAGTCGTCATGGTGTCAACTAACTATGAGGAGAATACCCTCTCGATTGCTGCAGTAAAGAAAGATCTCAGATCCTTTGACGGCAGTGGTGGCATCGTGCCATCAAAGTGTACTGTACTGTATCTTTGTATCTTTGTCAGTCTTGTAAAAGAATGGATCACGCATGGAGAGATCATTCCAGAACTTTCACAGAAGTTCATGGCAAAGCGAAGCCCAAATCAAGAGCTCAGAGACAGGATGACACGATCACACACTGCTTCTTCAGGAGAAGAGGCTCCTATGAAGTAACCTCGAATCAATCCATAAGCTCATCTATCGAGAAAGTACGGTATCACCACCACCTCTGGCTCTTGTGGCACTTTGGATCATGGCCTCTGGACACAGCCAAAAGTCTTCTGCTGCTGAACAGGAAGATGATGATGACAATCTTATTTCCGCCATAATTCAGCAGCAAAGCGATGCCGCCACAGACCAATGTGCCACTGGAGTTGACTTTCGGTCACCGGCAGAAACCAAGGAGCTTCTTCTATTACAACAAGCTAGACTGGAGCACAGGCCAAGAAACACCTTGGACTTCTTGCCAAACAACAAAAACAAAAGACCAACCGACAATGGGCTCCAGGAGCATAATCTTGCAATTTCTGCTGACGAAACTACTATTAATAGTTCCACGCCAAATAATCATCATCACGAGATGACGGAGTATAGCAACAACCAACCTGGGCCACCAATGCATGACATGCAAGCCGGGTCCGCGCCTCCTGGTGCGTATTCAGGGGCGCCAGGCGCCAATTACCATCTTTTGGAACCTGCAAATAGTGCTGCCAAGGCCCCTGCTACAGTGCGAGAGCGACAGTCATTGCCGTCCCCGAAGTTTGGGGTCGGCATGATGGCGCACTCGGTCAGAAGCAATCAAGATGGGGATTTGGATATTGATACGTTTTATTCTATTAGCAACAACAATGATGATGGCGATATTGAAGCCAACAATACACCACCGGGACAATCTGAGAGCAGATCCACCATGGATGAGAGTGACAAAAGTGACAACAACAGTTCGAATTTTCTGGATATGGCCAATCCAGCCCACCTCATTGAAGCCACACTCGTGACACAAGACAGCAAAGAACATGACGACGAAGATGCCACCAACTCTGCAATCAACCAGGACATTCCAAGGGCAGAAGTTGTCCAAGGCAATTCACATGAACAAACCAATGATGACAAGTCTTGTTTGTCATCGAAAGGAGCCAAATGGTTGTGCTGCTGGATATCGGCCCTCCTGGCAGTGGTTGCTGTCATGGGGATTGTCTGCGGGACTGGGTCCTGTAGTTCTGCCGATACCAATGAGTCCACGCCATCATCGTCACCAACATCGTATGGTTCCATCTCCACAACCAGCACAACCACTACTAGTCCAAGTACCGCCGTCATGACTCCAACTATATCAGACACCTACGACATTCGCCAAGATTTTCCAGACTACACACTTGAAGCTATCGACCGAGATGCACAATCCCCACAAGCCAGAGCCTTTCATTGGCTCTCCAACAGCTTCAACAGCTCCGTCTTGCAAGCCATGCCAACATGGAGGATTCACCAACTGATGGCACTCGGCACCATCTACTACTCGTTTGATGAATGGCCATCGGATCATATCAACGAGACGCATTGGCTCGATGCGTCGCGTTCCGAATGTGATTGGACGCCGTTTCCAATACAGCTACCCACAAATGTGGTGGAGGAACACGACGTGTATACTATTGAATGCACCGACCAACACGTCACGGCTCTGCGATTGAGCTTTTTGTCCCAAAACTATCGTCCGCAACAACCAGAGGAGGACTTTGCATTGCAGGGGAAGCTTCCACAAGAAATTGAACTCTTGTCGAAATTACAAACTTTGACCGTCCGAAATTCGGAATGGAGTGGGCAACTGGAGAATCTTCTTCCGCCTTCATCGTCCGAATGGGGCAAGAACTTGGAACAGCTTTCCTTTGCCAACAACAACTTACTGGGCCCAATACCCGCTACTCAGTTGTTGGGGGCTTTGACCCGCTTAACCTGGTTGTCGCTCAATTCCAACTTTTTCAGTGGCAGCATTCCTTCCGAGCTCGGGCTGCTCACTGCTTTGACGGCGCTGTCGCTTTGGGGCAATGATTTGACATCGACCATTCCCACTGAACTTGGCCTACTGACGCAGTTGGAAAGATTGAGTTTGCATGGCAACCTGGAACTATCGGGACGAGTACCGAAAGATGTCTGCTTGCTCACTGAACATGGAGTGTTGAATGATGTGTTGATTGACTGTGACAAGGTATCCTGCCCCAGGAGTGATGGTTGCAATTGCAACTGTCTTTCTATCACGGGAGGTGGGCTGGCAGATGAAATTGAATCGCTGCGCGAATCACTCCCTTGAGCAACTGGTGAATTGTCAAGGGGGCGGGTTTTGGACTCTACAATCTAAGGTTTCTTCCGAAATCTATCTGATCAAAAGCTGCCCAAGGATCTAGGTAGCTCAAACGACCCTACACTCTAAGGCCAAGAAGTGGATTACTTTTCTAATTTAATGGTGCGGTCTATAACTAGTGAATGCCTTGTTCGTCATACGCCAAGTTGATAAGGGCCATGTACTTCGGAACCGCATCTTGGTCACCTTTCACCTCAAGACCGGCATGCAGCACTGCATCGTGACTGCCCCTACGGAAGAAAAGCGCACGGCCTTTGTTTGGAATGACATCGAAGAACTTCTGCCTATCTGCAGACCAGAGTCTAGTTTCGCCACCCACCAAACCGTCATTGGGGCCGTCATTGAGAAAGAAAAGCATGGACATTCCAGAAACAACACCGTCCCATTCTTCCACTCCAGTACCTTCCTTGTTGGCACCCTGGCCTGGAAAGAGACCATCCACATGCATGTTGAACCTGTCTCCGGGCAAATACTTGAACTGGGCAACTTTCTCGGAAAGTCTTGGATGCCTTGTCAAACCTCCTGAAAGTTGCTCAGGGACAAGATGGCGCATACGGTCCAAGATTGGACCAAGCACCTTGGGGGCTGTCGCGTGTGTTGGATACCAATGAGCCGCTTCATTGACTCTCATACCGGGTGGAGTATTAATTCCTGGAGCCATCCTGGAGTGGCCATTCTCTTCCAGGACAGCTTCAGCACAGGCCGCAAAAGCATCGGCTTCATCGTGGGTCAGGAGGTTGTCTATGTAAAAGGCTAATCGGTTAGGACCCAAATCGATATCTATGCGCTCCAGTTTGTCACTGGGTTTCGAGGACATTTCTTGCAGAGCCGACGGCATGGTGGCGTGATCGATCGTGTAGAAAGCGGCAGCTCCCGATTCGCCAAAGTTGCCGGATCCTCTGGTCGAAACTAAGACCTTTGGCCGGATTTTCGGATTTTCTATAGTTGGGGTGAGGCGCACCGGCAAGGCAAACGACTTCAAAATATAGAGATCTGTATATAGAATAACAATACTTAGTTGTAATTACCAAATCGCAAACAGTCACCGGGGCAGAAATTAGAAGACAACAAAAACCACGGAAGTCAATACAGAACCAAATGGGGAAGTCGAAGTCTATAAGTGAGAAAAAACAAGTGTGATTGACTAACTACTTTATTGACTACACATAACGGACTCTTGCAAGAGCCTCTAAAAGGGCTCTCCACAGACGCCCTTGGTTCATTCGGCGCCACATAAATTCGAATAGGCAGGGCTTAACACCCTCCTCAGTCCTCTTACGAGCTGGCACAAGCTTCTTCACACCATTCCAGGTGCCCTCGATCGTGTTGGTGCAAGCACCAGCGATGGGGTCCTTGTAATTTTCGGAGTGATTCACTGTAAAAAAAACAGTAGAGTGTTAGTCACAGTTGGTTGCATTTCCAATCGCGCGACTGCACTTCAAGTTGACTTACCGACTTCATGCTGGTACCAGAAGTCCTCCTTTCCTTCGAGGTCCTCATAGGAGGGGAACTTGTCACTTACAATGATAGACCCCGGTAGAATGAAGTCTTTAACAAGGGCCTCTAAAGTAGGTTTCTTTCTATCTGGTACAGCCACGAGGAAGCACTTGCGTTCCGGGGTTCTTTCAACTCCACCAAAAACCCAGACGCCTTCTACTCTGTGACCACGATGATACTTCCTCTTACCGAATTTGGACTCGTCTATCTCCACCTCCACACCAGGCCCACCAATTTGATAGTTCTCCATCGTCTCCAAGACCATCTCACCGATTAACTGCTGTGCGAATCGGAACCAGTCGGTGACAGTGTTGGGCGACCACTGAAACATGCTACGAATCGCCGTGTAAGTGGTCCCACAGATGAACAGATAAAGGAAGTACATGACGTCCTTGATTGGCACCCTACACGTGTTGAAGAAGGTGCCGGCCATGATGGATTGCGTCCACCGTTTTCCATGTGCGGCTCTGCACTGACGACTATTGCAAAAAATGAGGTTCTTACGGTTAGGACGATAGGTGACAGGACCATTGCACTGACCGCAAACGTCAGGAATGTTGAGGCATCCCTCATCGACTAGATACTCTATGGCATCTTCATTGTTAGAGAAGACCCAGTTGATGGTCCTCAGGGGAGGGATGCCCCTCGCATCCTCATTCAGGTTGACTGCTGCCATGATCCAACTGGAATGAAATTGTGAGAACGATAGACTTCTGCCATGCGGTAGTGTACGTTCCTCTTTCGTGGAAGTCCCAGCCATTTGAATGTTGCGCGGGACGTCCACAGTACCGGTAACTCATAAGTAAGAATTTTCATGATTAGAGACCACGACCGCCATGCAGGCATTGAGTATGGTCGTTGTTGCTGTTACAGCTGTTCAAAAATTCGAATCTGTGGCTTCCGTACATTCATTCAAACCTGTTGGTACACTGCCTCTCACTATATTGTTGTCATAAATCGAAGGTCTCCACGACTACAAATGTCTGCAGACCCACAGGAAGGCTACTACGTGTTCACCAATCCCTACACGGGAAAGTCGTACTTCAAGAAGAGGCCCGACCAACAACCGGTAATGCAGAATTCAGCCACAATGCCACACCCAGAAGTGATGGACAATACAGAGAATTTTGACTTCAACCAGCTGTTCGACACTGGAGCTTCCAAGAACCGGTGCAATGTGAAAAGACGACCAACAGTCACGTCAAGTGTGACTGGACGTTCTGGTAAAGTACAGAAAACCGGTAGAGGATCGATCCCGCAGAACATCCATCTGCAGCAGCAAAACAGCAATGACACCGAGAAGCCTGACGATGACGACATCAGTGGTGGAAGTGGCGACTTCTTTGAGGAAAAGGTAAAGAACATTATCGACGACAAGATTGGAGGTGATTTGCAGGCTTACACTAGAAACAAGTTCGTTAAGTCCATTAGAGACCCCATCACCAAAGCCCAAAAAGAGGGGCTCGAAAGATTCCGTACTGATGTGTTGCCGAAGCTGAATGTGGTAAATTCTCACGCCCAGGATGCTGTTTCGAAGACAGTCCAGTTCAGGATGGAGTACGACAACAACCGTACCCAGGACAGGAGGTTCCAGCAGTTTGTTGTGGAGAAGTTGGGTCAGATGAATGGCACTATCGAGGCATTAGGCCGCTACATCCTCACAAAGCTTGGCAGCAATGACGGATTGGATGACAGTAGCCTCAACGCCATCCTCAACTTCGATGGCTATGCTGTCAATGGAGAGTGAGAAGTCGGTGGGTAGTGTGATTGAAGTTTAGGAAAAAAGAGAATTAGCGGATTTAAGGAAGTTAGTCACAGTTAGGTTTTTGACGTCCACGCATTTCTATCCCGACTAGTCGTTGCATGTGGATTAATCTCGTCTCTATATGTGCTATGCTTATCTAGGGTGCCCGTTTCTAGCCAGTAGTGACTTCTTCGCCAGCCACCCCTCTCTTTATTTTGGCACGAAGTCGAAAATGGCTCACCCCAACTATAGATAATCCGGATTTTCGCTGCAAGAGACGAAATGCGATGTTGATAGGCACTGCAATTGCCGGTGGATGCTACCATGGCTGCTACTGCGCTGCGACCCAGTTGCATTCTTTCTTCGTCGTCGTTGAGAACAGGAGATTGTGAGCAGCTCTGTACCCCCATTGCCGCGGAGGAAGCATCCAGCAGCTCTTCCAACTTCCAACACCCAAAACGTTCGAGGAAGGGAAGAGGCCACACTTCCAGAACGCCGAAGAAGGATTAGACGTGCAAGTGTGCTTCCGATGAAGCCGCTTTGAAATCTGTCGAGGGCAACTTGCACGCCGCTGGCACGCTGGCGTAGGGGATCACCATCGTGCCACATTTCCAATTTTGAGAGATTCGATTCAGCAGGTGACGGACCTCACCAAAGCACTCAACAAAGGGAGGCCTATCAACTATCAACTTCGTCCTCTACCGTAGTCTACCCACACTTTGTTTCTAAGAATGAGTACCCCCAAGCGAACTAGAATAGTCGTGGATCCCAGCCACAAATTCCATAGACAATGTGAACAGATTCGCCAAGATGCTGAAGAGATGAAATGCCTCTCGGTGATACTGAATTCTGAACGATACCATTACGATAATTTGGCACTTTTGACTGCCTCCTTGGGTGTCAACACTACCACACAAGAATTGGCGTTTGCTTTGAGAGGAGAGCTAGAACCAGCTGAGGCTCACACATTGGGAAACATTTTTCGAACCAACAGGAGCATAGCGACTTTTTCATTTCATCTTTTTTCTGATGTCCCTGACAATGAATGCAAACTCCAAAAATTGTGGCAGGGAGTTCGTTCAAGCACATCTCTCGAACGTGTACTCTTGTCTAATCTACCTGCCACTTCTGTCACCAGCTTTGTTGAGGCCTGGAAGGAGTCGCCAACTTGCAAACTATCCTCAGTTAGCTTCCTTTTCTGCAGGTTCTCCAAGGCAAGTGTGGATGCTCTGATTGCAGGATACCTTGAGTCCACTCAAATGAAGGCAGTTTCTCGTTTGATGTTCGAAGACTGTGTTTTTGAAGGGGATGACAAATGCCGTATTGCATGTGCTCTGGCAAAGAATTCCTCATTGAAAAAATTTGTCTTTAAATACAAAGATGGGCTGGGCAAGAAACCTGCATCCATGTTCGCACATGCTATTGCCACAAACACCAAGCTGAGACGTGTCGGCTTTGATGGTTTAGATGATGATGCATTGCCCATAATGACACATTCAATTGAACAGAATCATTGCTTGAAAGAAGCAACAATTTCCGGAAAGAATAGCGGAGGAGAAACGGAGAAGAATTGCATGGAAAAAGTTGTCCACTCAATCATAATGAACCGAGCAGGCCGCCGTTTCCTGCAAGAGTCCATTCAACGTCCTGGCGATGCAAGTATTGAAGAGTTCTGGTTGTCCTCACTCACAAAGAATATCAACAATCACCCTGTTGTGTACTCGTGGATCCGCAACTATCCTGACATTTTCCTCCGCGTGGCTGGCTTTGGCACAGAAGAGGACCACTCTAACCAGAAGAGAAAGGCTGGCCATGATTGCAAGTTGAGTGCAAAGAAGCCAAAGAACCTTCGATAGCCTACTGCAGGGTGGTACTGTGGGTTTCCTTCACCACGACGGTTTGACCGTGTCATTTATGGTTTTGATTGTTGCAATGCCCTTTACAATTTATAGAATATATATATTCGGTTGATGTTCATCTACGATTTGTACCAATACTCGGGTTGCACGTGAAGGAGATTTTCCAAGCACCACTGCGAGACATTGGACAGAAACGGCAGGTCTCGGGGAACGGATTCATCATTTTTCTCAAACATGGTGGGATACCCTTCCACAAAGAGACCCCCATAGATGGGCATGGTCCCAATGAAAAAGAGCAACGACAGGAATCCACCGACAAACCGAGGCAAGTTCTTGTACGTGTCGGATCGTTCGAAGGTAATCCACGGATTTTGAATCACAAAGTACACACATGCCCGAATGAGGCCCCGTCCAAACATGAAATAGGCCACCCAGGAATGCAGAATTCCACTGACTGCAAATGCCGCCAAGCTGGCCGTCTGCATTTCGAAGTGGCGTAAACACCGTTTCCTTGAGGAGCGAATGAATGAGTTGATTGTACCGTGTGGACCAGAATTCCTTGACCGATCTGGATTGGAGCGGATAATTGTTCATGGGTAGCATTTCGTAGCGACCGAGCGTCACTAGATTGACGACAATGGCCTGTGCGTCCAGCATCCAAGTTCCCATGGCAGCCGACACGCAAAAATGAGCCAACAGCAGCCAATAGACCCCATTATTTGGTAGTAGATGCGCCTCCGGGTTTTCGGCCATGAGCTTGCGAGAGGAGGCCTCGAGGATGGGCAGAGCCATGAGTTTGATGCAGATTCCCAAGAGATATTCAGCATTTCGCAGTAGCAGGCTCGGGAAGGTGGGTGGTTCCTTGAGTTTGGATTTGGAAATGGGCAGGGCGTAGTAGAAGAAGGAACCGACAAAGCTGAGAAAGTCTTTCCACCAAGGCTGTTGATCTTGTTCATGACTCTCAATTTCTTCTTGGCGATTGTCGTACAAAATAAGCTGAGTCAATTTGAGTGGCATGATAAAAGTCAAGACGCTTTCAATCATCTTGTCGTTCAAGTAGAAGGCCTCCTCGTCACGTTGGATACTGCTTAAATAGGCAGCCCACAACCCGACGACTGTTGCCTGTTGCAACCATGGTTGATTCTTGGCCTTGCGACTGGCAAGATACGCAATTGGGATTGCCGCTGCGGTAACGATATTTAGCGTTGACATTTATTTTTCAGTAGTTGGACCCTCGAGTATTGCTGTGGTTGGATCGATCCGAAGATTCATGGGAAGAACCTTTTAATGAGTTGATCGGTGGATGCTTCTTCATATTTAGTGGGAGCCAACGTTTGCGGCTGAGGTATCTTGGGGGCTCACAATTGAATAATGAGGAACCTCCTTGCTGCACGTGCTCCTTCTTCTTGCCTCTTGCTCCCTTCCAAGTCGTGGTGGAGATACATGAAGTGATGGGGAGGTTCTTTTGGTGATGGCAAAGGACAGCCAGCCGGAGGCTAGTGCCCTCAACTTGCATTTTTCTAAAGACCAAGGAAGGGTGCTGGACCGGTAGCCTTAACCTTGCAAGGGAAACCATACCTTATGTACGTAAGGGAAACCGCACCATATGTATGCGACACTACCGGTAGCCTTAACCTTGCAAGGGAAACAGCACCATATGTACGCGACACACACACACACACACACACACACACAAGATAAAGTTCAAAAGGCCCTCAGCTTGCTAGCTGGTAGTTGAGGGCAATGATCTCCCAAGAAGGGGTCAGTGGGAACAGGTTGCAAAAGTATGTATCCACGAATGACATCACTGACGTACCCGAAGCAACCGATGCAATCAAGATAAGCGAGACAGAAGCAGCAAAGAGTTGCACTAAGGGATAGTAACCACTACAATAACTTCATGCCTACTAGAGCTGTCGAAGTTAGAAGGTTATCATGGCAACAGCAAGAGGACTTTGGTCGTCAGCTCTGGCCGCTCGACTGCGAGGTAATCCAGCTCGCTGCGCGGCACCACGAACCGAGCCTCCACCGCACCATCTTCTCGAGTTGTACGACTATGAGGGGTCGCCATGGTGTCGCTTGGTACGAGAATACGCAACAATCTTGGACTTGAAACTCCACATAAAGCCTTGTCCAAGACAGACACTGTTCCAAGAAGGAGCCTTTTCGCAAGAGTCGAGGTTTCGACCAGAGGCGATGGAGCTAATAAAACAGCATTGCCATACGGACGACCTCATGTTTCCCATTTTGGTGGATCGAACCTACATGCACAGTAGTAATGATGAGAGTCAAAGTAGTGATTCCACCTATAGCGACAGTCAACAATCCATGCTTGTGTTGCAACAGAGCTATTCCATTTTGGAACACTTGTGGGAACACTACGGACAATCCGTGGTGCCATCATTATCATCGGCACACAACGAACATCAACAATCCACGAGCAACAATCGACGACAAGATCAAGTGGTCAATTCCTCCAGCCGCTCTTTTCCTCTTCGGTTCTTGTCATTGGCTGCTCCCTCTTATGTTCGTCCATGGCCCCATTGTGGACTGTTCCGACTACCAAAAACATCCACCACCACGGCAGAGAAAATCATGCTGTATCAATCCGAAGGATGTCCGGAATCTCGACTGGTCCGAGAGCTACTGTGCTCACTGGAGATCCCCTACCGGAGTATCCCCGTGGCTGTAGGGAGCTACAACAAGACTCCCAATGGATTGCCGATTCCTGTAATGACGATTGATGACAACGACAACAACAACAACAACAACAACAACAACAACAACAACAACAACAACAACAACAACAAGGGGAATGACGGAATGGAACATCATCTGCAGGGAGCTGCTGCCTGTTTGAAGTATCTACAAACAAATGGTGGGCTTTCGGAGGATTATTCAGTATCCAACCCTGCAGTGTTCATCAGTACGTTTCTGCATCGGATTCCCAAGGAAGAAAATGAGGGTCGGCAGGGGAACTTTGCAGTGGGGGCTTACACGGCATTTCTTCGCGGTAGCCGTGCTTTTGTACCCCCTCGTGCATTGGATTGATTAATGGAAGTAGACTTTGGTAGATGGTCCGGTTTTGTAAGTGCGTGTGTCTTCTAGTGTCACCTCTAGCTAGCCAGAAGCCACACTACCAGTGCCTGTGCTTCCGAGATTTCATTGCCTGCCCCCCCCCCCCCACTGCGCAGACAGAAGACACGTCTCAGCAGAACATGCCAACGTTGAAAGCTTCACGCTGTTCAAGAATAATGCATGAAACTCTAGCTAGAGATACAGACCAGACAATGCTGGTCTCTGGCCTTTGTTGTCAAAGGTTGATGTCATTGGTTCCGCAGGCTGACCGCCTGTTAGATCTTTTTTGCACGTGACCGCCAATCACGAATGAAGAAAGATCCAATACGTACCGGTATACGCATTCGCTCGCTCGGCCTTCCCTCCTCTTCGCGGTTCATCTTTGCCAGTTCCTCGTCTCTTTCTCCCCCACCACAACAACAATCGATGCCAGGTCTCGGGCTTGGAGGCAGCCATGCAGCACCCAAATAGCAATGCGCATTTTCCATGTATTATCGGACCTTGATTAATTGTTCGGTTCGTTGCTTAGTAATTGTTTGATAACTCGCTAGCAGTTAGCAAAGCCCAGTTTTAAGTTGATCCAACCAAGAGAGGGAAGAAGGAGGGAGCAAAAATGGTCCGAGAAGGTTTCAAGAGACCCCGTGGCCAGACGGCTTTTGGCGCCATCATGTACAATTTCCAGGGGACCTTGAACCCCAACTCCAAGAGGACATGGACTCTTCTGATTGTCGGCGCCACCATTATCAATGTATGGATCCAGGTAGCAGGACCTCCTCGCTGTGAATCCATAGCGCTCATGACGCACAAAGCGGCCGAGACGTCCCCACCCGCTCTGCGACGTGAAGTCGTAGTTCCGGCACCAGCGCCTCCACTAGAAGATCCCTGTGATGTGGAATACAAACGAGTTACGGCCGATCGTACCCAAGGATTAACCAAGGAAGATTTGAAGCGATCCTGGACCAACACGGGCAATCGTCAACGTCTTGCCCAGTTGGGAGAAACGTTGAATGCCATGAAACGAAAACCACGTCCCATCAAAGGAGTTGTCAGTGGAGGTTCCATCTCGCTCGGACACGGAGCAGAAGCTGGATTGCGATATTCCGATCGTCTGGAAAAATGGTTCAATGACAAGTATCCCATCCCAGAAGGCGAAGGCAGACATCAAATCTTGAATAAGGGATCTCATGGAGCAGATGTGAGCAAACTTTGCATAGGTTTGGGAGTTTTGGATCACTTGATTTGCTCTGACCTTGCTTTTATTGAAATCTTGTTGGTGTAGATATGTGCCATGGCCAAACGATTGAATCTTCTCTTTGAAGATTTACCACCCGACATTGATCTGTTTGTTTTGGAGTTTGCTGTCAATGACTACCAAGGACAGGACCATGAAAGGCAAATTGATTTCAAGATGGACGTCTTTTATGATGGGTTTGACAGGATTGCCACTTGCGCCGAAACTGTGATTTACAAACTCTTGCGTCAGTATCCAAGGGCAACAATTCTCTTTCTGGAAATGCGAACGGCCATTCTCGGACGCAAAACTGCTTCCTTGTTGCACATGGGAGCGGCTCAGCATTATCAGATTCCTGTCATCGACTACAGCGAGGCAATGTTCCCGGACTATCAATTCTTACTGCAGTTGCTCAAACCCTTCAACTATTCGACCGCTATTGGTGATACCGTGTTGCCGTATCCTCACGGCTGCCATCCATGTGTCAAAGAGCACATTGTCCCAGGATTCCGGGCGAATGGATGTGCCGACGTCTGTACCATTATGAAGTTCAATCCCACCGAAGGACCCTTACATTGCCAACTAGCACAGGGCCGAGAACCTTGCTATGTTCCCTTCTTTGCTCATGACGAAGTTCACCCCAGTGGCATTGGGCACCAAATTGCTTCGGATCTCATCATCGATGCCATTGCCAGTACGGCCAGAGACGTTTGCAATCGAGAAAGATTTGAACTTGCCGCTGCGATTCCCCGAAATGGATGGATGGTGAGTTCTCCGGATTTGTTGGACCGACAAAACGCGTTTGTCATGGTCAACGACACGTACGAAGTCTTTGTCAAGAAACGCAAGTTGGAAGCAGCCACGCATACAGATGGCTTTTCTTATTTTGACGACAAGTTTGGACGGTTCGGATGGATTGCAACCAACGAACAAGGAGGAGAGTCCATTCAGTTTGATATCCAACAACCTGCAGGTGGGTGCTACATTCCAGTGTTGTCGGTGCTAAAGTCGTATGAAGGCATGGGAACCTTCACTGTCACTGTGACGGATAAAGTGACCAAAGAGGTAGCGACGGTGGAAGGGGATGGGCTCTGGAAACCAAAGATTTCGGTGCCTGTCGACATCCAACTTCTGCAGGATGGAATCGGAGTCAGGTGCACCGGCAACTGTCAAGTGAACGTTCAAACCCATCCCAAAAAGGACGATCGGAAGGGCAACAAGGTAAAAGTCGTGTCGTTGGCGGTAAGACACTGTGTTTAAGTCAGGGAAGCGATAGACTACACTGGTTTTTAAGGACGTGTTCTGTACGCTAGCTGAGATTGCTCCCAATAGCAGCAAATTGCGCGTTCGTAGTTCAGTTGGTGAGCGGCAATCCGTTTCGTTTTTTGTTGTTGCAAGGGCTCTCCTAGCTAGCTACGAGGGCCAAAGTGCTTGAGTTTGTGGGATCTATGGATACGTTAATGAATGGCTAGCAGTAGTACCTCGTTCGAACAAACCACAAATGGAAAGATCACAACACAATTTTTTGGTGGCAGGGGTACTATGGAGACGAGGGTTGACCAGCGGGCATGGTGGTGCCCTGGATAGCGAGAGTGGTGGTTCAGTTTGAACAACAGAAGAACTAAAGGATTCACAGACAATAGCACCATGTTCGAAACAGATTTCATTATTATCATGTAGGCTGATTAGAACCTTTCAATAATCTAGCACAAGATTTAGCTCATCAATATTGACCTCAATGTCCCCCATTCCAACCAATGAACGATGACTCTCTGTTGAGTATTCAATCTCTGGTTCCGGCAAAGCAAAATTAGCCTTGACCTCTAGCTTGACATTTCCCTTGTTGCCATCGAGTGGCAGTTGCTTCTGCAGGGTAAAACCTTCCATAATGTTGATTGGTGACAATCTCTCGGTTCGGAAACCAATGCGGGCATATGCCTTCCATGTTGACAAATCCACTGCCGCCCGAAATCGCAAGCGCGTCACAAGATCTTCCACGGCACCAACGCTCAATTGCCATGATTTGCTGAGTTGAAGTTCTTTTCCTGCGAGAGTAATCTTGCCTCCAATGATGGCATCTTCCCAACTGCTCTTGAATTGCCAAACACCCAGCTGTGTATTAAAGTCAGCTCCAAGCCGCACTACAGTTTTGAATGGTTTGAATTGCTTGCGAATCTTGATGGTTGTGGATGGCTCCACACGACACTTGATCCGTGGCAGGTTCTTGACAGCAGGTGCAATATTACAATTCCACCATCCCTGGACGGATTGAATCGGTCTCAATGATGTGTTGAGTTTGCGGTATCGTGGTCCCCCAGTAGAGCTGCCACCAGGAGACCCCGGTAAAGTGTTGCTGCCTCCTCCTCTTCCACTACTGGGATAGAATCTTCTTTTGAGAGGCGATCTTGTTGCTGAGAATGGCACTTGCTGCCGTTGCGATGCAGGTGCGTTGGGCGGGTTGCTTGTTTCGTCGGCACTGACATCATCGTCTCCACTATTCTCGAAAGATGAGTCATCTCTGTTTTGACCGCCTCTAGTATCAAATAAATCATACTCTCGCCCCAAGCCTGATGTTTTCCACCCTCTCTGTACTGGATAGACATCGTCGTCATCTCCTTCAAAAGGACGACCTGGTAAACGAATAGACAAGGTAGAAGAGGACCTGGGACTGCTGGATGCTGCTTCCGATGCTGATGTTCCTTCCACTACTGTCATGGTTTGCATCCAGCATCCTATCAATGCTCCTGTCAACAGGCTCGGCAGCATCATCATTGGCTGGCTACCCTAGTATGAGAATCTGATGAACTGGACTGTGTAGGTATGTTTTGGAGGCTTCAATACATCCGTTCTACGAATGGCCAGTGAGATTGTTCAGTACCAGTACCACGGAATCGTTTCTCATTTGTTTGGTTGAAGGTCACTCGACTCTTTGTGTCTTTCTTCGTGGAATCGTGGAGTGAGGATGATGATGGGGTGGAGATGGCTTGATGGCTTGGTGGCTTGGTGATGTGCCATAAAGATCGCCTTCGGTGCGGTTGCTGTTGATCCTCTCGATAACCACCGGAACATGAGCAGCTCTATTGGCTTTTATCTGATGGCATCGTTTTGAGAATTTCATTTGCCCCATGCACCATCACCACCCTCCAACCCAACAAAAGAAGGAAACCGTGGACCATTCCTTGCATCCAGCTACCTGGATCTATTATAGTTTAGGAGAAGACTAGTCTTTGAAGGAGCATGTTTCGCTTGAGATTCACAGTTTCAGTTTCAATGATAATGGTATTCCTGCGATGGTCAATCTCCCCTCGATGTATGGCCTATGCGTTTACAGTGACAAGATCGGTCCCCATCCGATCCATGGTGGTAGCCCCAAGTTTGGCTTTGCACATGGCAGCACAAAGCGATACCGAAGAAAGCGTGGTTTCCTCTCTGCGTCAGTCTTTGCTTCACAAGAGTCTTGGAAAGCTGCACATTGATTCTTCCAAGATGGCGGAAGCCAACTCCCAGAACATGCTGGATCCCACCACAGGATATGATGTCAGCTTTGGTCGACCTGCCATTCGATGTTATCGTTCCTTTCTCTTTCCCAAGAACATCGACCCAACTGGATTGGATCAGAGACACCTGGCAGTGGCAGCCGATCGATGTGCTCGTCAAATTGACCATTTGCAAAAACGACATTTGGCGCAGCAACTGCAATGGATCCGCAATACGGACAGCAAAGAAAAAATGTCTATAGATCAACAAGAAGAGCAACAACAAGCAACCAAACGTTTTCCAATCATTGTAGTACTTGACAATATACGAAGTGCCTTCAATGTGGGGTCCATCTTTCGAACGGCAGAAGCCTGTGGGGTTCAACAAGTGATTACGGTGCGCCATCATTGTTGTAGTTAGTTGACCCCCAAGTTCACTCATCACCTCACCATTCAATTCAATACACTGCACTGCAATGTACCTTGTGCCATACTCAACTATCCATAAAACAGACGGGGATCACGGCTCATCCCAGTGGATCGGGTTCGGAGAAACTGGCCAAGTCGGCTCTGGGTGCCGATCGGCTGGTATCCACCCGTCACTTTGACACGACCCGAAACGCCCTGAATTGGCTGGAAGAGGAGTATGAGGACTGGGCCATTATTGGCATGGAAACCACTGAAAACAGCGTGGACTATACGCAAGTAAATTACGATCGAGACACGGGTTGCATCCTCTTGTTTGGGAACGAAGTAACGGGTATTGATCCACAAGTGCTTATGGAAACTACCACCAATTCCAACAGCAACATGATCATTTGTCAAATTCCCATGTTTGGAGCCAAGAATAGTCTCAATGTGGCAGCATGTGCTCCAGGTGAGATTGGTTTTCGCTCTTCCTCTTGCTGAGGCATGTACAAGCACCTTGGCTATGCAACACCTGCATCGACTGAACGTTCTACTAACTCATTCCATTTTCCTTTGCTTCATTACATTCCGCTCTCTGCTGCAGTTGTACTCTATGAGATAATTCGTCAATGGAGAATACCCCAAGACGACGACAAGGTCAATGACCAATAGCTACCGTTAGCCAACCACTTTAAAGTTAGCATGATGAATGGTCGGAGCCAATGGTTTTTCTACAAGGGACAAACACAAATAGATCTGAAAATACTACTACTCTTTTCCATTCCGTGCTTGTAGACACTCAAAAAGTTGTTGCAGTTTTCTGTTTGATTCTTCCTTCTAAAAATAAAAAACTGGATCAATCTACATGTATCAAATTCCAGCAAATCATTCGTTTCGGTACCGTAGTTGCACTGATGAATATTGTCGTTCTGCTTCTTCTTCCACACTCTTGTAGTTTCCACTTTGATCCTTCCTAATCAAAATATAATCTAAATCAACGTAAATGGAGCAAAAATGACCAATGGAGCTCCATACAGGATGAGCATGGTTGGTTCTTGTGTCATTTTGTAGAGTCCGACAAAGGCGGCTCCCCACGCCAATGCAAGCACGAGCCGTGCTCCCGTCTTGTGGGCAAAGCGGATTGTCTTGTTGGTTTTATCCACTCCAAAATCGGGATGCAATACAATAGACCCGACCAGCCCCAGACAGAGTGCATTGACGGCAGCAGCAATCCCAATCCACGAATGCCAACTGGTCAAATGCGGGCGGCCCATTTGTTCCTTGTTGGTATAAATGGCGTAGAGTCCTCCCAACGTGCAAAAGATGCCAGACCATGAGAAAATGGCATGCAACTTGGTATTGTCGTATCCACCCAATTTTTTGGTCATGGCTCCAATGCCCATGAATGCGACCATTCCAATCGTCATGAGGAGTGGATGCCACGAAAACGGTTGTTGCCAGCCACCGGATGGTTGTGTGGCCACCATGTATCCACCTCCCAAAGCGTAGAGTACGTAGAATCCCACAATGCTCACATAGGTTGTGGCGGATGGTTTGGTCTGATCAATGAGTAGTAGTGATGTGCATGAATGCATGAGGAAAAGGTCAGGAAAAAGAAGAATCAAAATGATAATTCAGGGAAAACCTCAGATAGAATTCGAGACAGGAAAAAGACAAATTCATGTTGTCAGCAGCAATGCATGCTATACAACTTACGGCTGGAGCTGCTCTCTGTGGAGCTGGCATGGTGTTGTTGTCGTTGTTGTTGGGTTGCAAAGCTTGGACGAGGAGAGAAAGATGGGCAAAGAGATTCTTCGTCGGTTTCTTTATAGAAAGGTTGGCCGGGGACAAGATTTATTTTGTGACGCAACGACGCAACAACTTGGAGAGGAAAAGGTTCGAGGGCGCAAAATCCGCGATCTTTCCCTAAAAGAGACGCACAATGGCTCCAACTAATTTGTGACCGCTGATGAAGTCATGTGACAAAACAACGGCCACAAGACACGGACAAGAGTCGAGTCGTCGGAAAAAGCGAAGGACTGGCACAAACCAGCTTGCTGTTGCCGGTGCTCTTGTTGTGGCATTGCCAATAGCTTGTAGAAGACGACCTGGCTGTGTGCAACCCTACCGTATCTGACCAAGCCAAGCAGACCCACGTGAAGAAGAAGAAGTGTCAAGGAGAAGAGAGTGTGACTCAACTCCTTGTGAAGAGAACCTGACCTGTTGACACCATCTATCATCATCCTCCTCGTATCATGAGCAGTCCGTCTCATCCACCCCAACAACGACAAGCACGTCCCAGCAACAACAACAGTCCCACCAGTAGTAATACTGGTAGTGCTAGTCATGATGCCAACGCCGCAGCCGCCGCAGCCGCATTGGCCGCGGCCAATGCCATGAAAGCGGCGTCATCTGCGGGTGTGGTTCGGATCTGTGGAACCTCACCCGCCGAATGCGGGTATTGCAAAGGAGGCCGCGCGGCCAGTCTCGCCGACGCCAGTACTTCCTCCAAAGCATACAGTCTCTTGGGAGACTCCATGACGCCCGAGACTTACGAAGGATATCTCTATCGAGGATGGCGTCGATCCGGGACGTACCTGTACAAACCCAACAATTGGCAATCCTGTTGTCCCGCATTGACCATTCGACTGCCCGTTCAACAATTTACACCCACCAAGAGTCAACGAAAAGTCGTCAAGAAAATGGACCATTTGTTGCAACCACAACAACACACCAACAACAGTAGCAATAGCAACAACACTAGTAGTAGCAGTCAACAACGAAAGCACAACCACAACAACCACAGCACTCAACAACAACTCGCCACGGCCAAAAATTCAGCCAACAACTACAACAAGCGAGGCAACAAGAGGAAGTTGGTACATCATCAAGATGTTGTGGCTACTGGAACATCTAAAGGTGGTGCAGGAGCTGGAGGAGATAAGGATGGTGATGTGGAACTCAAGCAAGTCTCCGAACAACTGCAACAGTGGTCTCAACCCATTCTGCAATCCATATTACAAGAATACGTCAACAGCAATACTACTACTACTACAAGAACTTCTTCTTTGGATGCTAGCAGTAGTATACAGAATTCAGTACCAACCTTCAAAGTCAAACCTCCACAGGGCAAAAAGAAGAAACAGCAACAAGATCAAGAGCCAAATTCCAATCTGACGCTTTGCACTACCATTTGTGCCGCCATTGCCGGAAAATCCAAAGGAGCCATTGACCGGGATGGTCTATCCGAACGACTGGCACAACAATTCAAAGAGACTCATGCGGGGAAATCCATAGCTACTACTACTAGTACTTCTGTCGCCTGGAAACTAGTGGATGTACAACGGCATGCCAAGAGTGGACAAGTCTTTTGTACACTGGCACGACAACAAGTGACTCCTTCTTCTTCGGAACAACAACCAAACAACAGCAACAACAACAACCATAATACTAATAATGGCAACCACAGTAGCGATGATGCTTCCATGAAGGATGCTGCCAGCACCACCGGGGGACCCAACACCACCACAATGGCGCGAGACAAACTACAAGAATGGATGGATGAACATGGATCCACCATGGCGGACTTTTCGTCGGCGTCTCATCCTACCGACTTTTCCCAATTGACACCCTACTCTTTTGCCGTTCACACGGTACCGGCTCATGAAAGTGCACTCGATCCACAAGTGCACAAGTTGTACTTTCTATACCAAACAAAAGTACATCAAGATGCCGATCCATTCACGTGCGATCTCAACAAACCAAACAACAACAACAGCAATTCCAACAATCTCAACAATAGCAACAGCAGCATGACTGGCAACACCAATACTGATGATGCCAATGGCATGGAAGATGACGAATGGTCCACTCCTGCCACCAGCGATGGCAACAATGTGTATCAGCAACCAAATGGCGGAAAACTCTCGCCGCCACCACCACCACTACCACCTTCCAACAGTAATGATGCCGCGCGCAATCCTCCTGGATTTGTCGACACGGCCAAACGCATGCTTCAACGAGAATACTCGCATGTCCCACGGGATCGACTCAAACAGATTACCAAATCGTACGGATCCTTTTATCAATTCTTGGTCGAATCACCCTTTACCATACCGGCGGGAGGGCGGCCTCGAGCTACTGTGACGGAAACACCTCCCTCGTCCGCCAACAATAACACAAAAAACAGTCAACACATTCAGTTACCGTCTGGAACCTACCATCAACAATACCGAGTCGCGGGCATGTTGATTGCCGTTGGAGTGGTCGATCTGTTGCCGCACGGATTGAGTTCGGTCTATCTCTTTTATCATCCACAATTCGCGCGAGATTTGGTGCCGCTGGGAAAGTACGCCATTTTGCAGGAAATTGAATTTGCACGGGCGCTGCAGTTGCCTTATTATTATCTCGGATACTACATTGAATCCTGTACCAAAATGCGGTACAAGGCCGAATATCGACCCTCGGAATTGTTGTGTCCGACCACCTACAAATGGGTCGATGCCATGTTGGCACAGCGGATCATTCAAACGTACAGTCCGGTCCAACATTGCTGTACGTTGTACTATGAAGATCAGGAACAGCTAGAATTGGATCTGCAACGGCATGCGCAGCAACAACAACAACGCAATAAGAAGCAAACCAAACAGGAAAATGGCAAGCACAATGTTCACGAGGACGACGACGATGGCACCGACGATATGAGCATGGACGATCCAATGTTGGTTGGCAATCATCCTTCGCCATCGTCATCGCAGCAAGGCAATGGCTTCGCAAACAGTTCGAAACAAGCATCGTTGGATAACGCCAATTCCACCTCCACTGCGCAGCCTTCCACCTCGACGACAACCACGAAATCCATCCTGAAAAAGCCGAATCCATCTCCGTTTCCACCCAATCCGTACGTGGAGCAAGTCAAGATGGATGTGGGTGTTGGTGTTCCGGTCACGTTGTCAATGTTGCATGAAAGAGGCAGAGAAACTGTTCGGCCACTTTTGGAAGATTTTGTAAAGGAAGCAGGACCAGAACTGAGTCAAAAGTGTCTGGTCAAGTTCAGCTAGTTAAAAATGAACTGACTCCTTTTCTAGCTAGTACAGCGTAGAAGCTTCTCACTGAGAACTACAGCACATATTCATGCATTGGCGTTAGTTACTAGATAGGCATACTTCTTTGCTACTCTACCTCTCGAATAACAGCGCATTTCCATTCATGTTTCGGTTCAACGAACTTTCCGACGTAGCACCCGATTCTTTCTGCGGGCAGCTATCAAAGCCCGCTGCGGCAGCGAGACCATGCCGCAGGAATAGACCACAGAGTCCGGATAATCAGCGTACGTCTGCACAATGATGGGGGCATCCCGGCTCCTCTTTCGCGTGTTGTGCTGATAGATTTGAGCGTAATGCAAGTCCTGGCTGCCATCTGGCTCGTTCGAGAACCCCCGGCGCCGCTTGATACTGCTTCTGCTGGAGGCTCGGACTTCGACGACACTTTCTTCGTCCTGGCTGCTCTCCTCCGCTTCTGAAGCTCGGCGAAGTGTTAAACCATCCTCGTAGTCCAATCCAAACAGCTTCGAAAGACCGGTCTTGCAAACAATGAATTTGGCCCCCAACTCCCCCAATTCCAGCTCGTGTTGATCTTCCGAAACCTGCCACTGAGAAAGCCAGCTGTCTTCTTCTGATTCGTCGTGTTCTTCGCAGTGGAAGGCCACAACCAATCGAACCAACTGATCCCGATCCTTGACAGAAGCCAAACGGTTGCGTGACGCATCACACCACTTGTTGCGGCAACAGCTTTTGATCGGATTGGAAAGCCCCACAAATGCCAAGATATCCCGTTCTGGATGCCGCGTATCTTTGACGTAGGATGGGAACGAATAAAAGTCTGATGGTTTGGATTTGGACGCCTTTGGCGGTATGGTCACATTCTTGCTTGCTGCTGCTGTTGTTGCTGCCACAGTCCGAGGCCTAGGAGGAAGGTCTTGGGGCTTGGGATCTACCAATTCTGTGTGACCAGCGCTCGTTGCATGCTTTTGGAGTCTCTTTTGTCGATTTCTGAGACCGTGCTCAACTTTGCCCTGGATAGATTCCCGATCCATTACATAACAACATGTTGCATTGATACCATCATCAACCAACCTCAAGAAGCGCCCTTGTCTCTCTTCTGTGATGATTTTGTAGATTGCGTTGGCATAGTCCTTGAGGTGGGAATTAAACTTGTCATCAGAGAGTTTTGGAAGCTTGGCAGCATACTCCTGCAACAGTTTGCTGTAAGCAATTGCACCATTGTGTTGGATGTTCCAACGAGTATACTGTGACGAGATCACATCTCTGTCAGTGGGGACAAAGGGGATCACCGCACCTGGCTCTGCTACGGGGTTCTGCCCAGATCTAGTAGCAGGCACTTCATTCTCTTGGGTGTCCTCTGCCATCTCTGGTGCTCTCTCTGGCGGCACTCCTGCTTCCAACATCATAGACTCCTTGACTCTCTTCTGGACAACATCCCGCTTTTTGTATCTCTTCCTGAGGCCATGCTCAATTTTGTACATGCACGCTTCACGGCTCATGATGTAGCAGTGTGTTGGATTCAAGCCATCATTGGCAAGTTTCAAGAAGCGCCCTTTCCTCTCCAGGGTGATGTGGTCATAAATTGCTCCACAAAAGTCCTTAAGGGTGGATATGAAGTTTTGAGAACCCATCTTTGGAAGCTTGAGAACGTACTGATCTATAAGCTTGCTGTAAGCAGTAGCACCTTCATGCTGATGGTTCCACTTTGGACATTGGGAAGCTATCACATCTCTGTCAGTGGGGACAAATGGAAACACACCCTCTCGTTCTGCGATAGGTACACGTCCAGCCCTTGCTGGGGCTTCTGGTGGTTCTGACTCTTCTGGTGGTTCTGAATCTTCTGGTGGTTGTGAGTCTTCTGCTGTGTCTGAATCTCTTGTGTCCACTGACATTCCTTGCAGCGCCATAGCTGCCATTGAATCATTCAGAGATGGCTCCTCAGACTCCTCCTTCTCTGTGTTCTTGTGCTTCTTCCTGAGGCCAAGCTCCACTTTGGCCAGGCAGGACTCACGATCCATTATGTAACAGAAAGTGGCTTGTTTGACACCATTGTCATCAATCTTCAAGAAGCGCCCTCGTTGCTCAATCGTGATTTGGTTGTAAATTGTTATTGCAAATTCCCTGAGACGCGATGCAAAGTCTTCGTCACCATGTGGTGGAAGCTGGGGAGAAAATAGGTCCAGAAGCTGGAGATAGGCAGTTGTCCCTTTGTGTTCTTCGTTCCATTGCGTATTTCTCGATGAGATCACATCCGTGTCAGTGGGTTCAAATGGAATCATAGTCAGGGTTTCCTTTTCCCCTTCTGTTGCAGGTTTCTCTTCCACTGTAGGCCGTGCTGGTTTGCTGGGTGTCAATGTCTTTCTTGCTGATACTTTTCTTGGCAATTCCAACGAGTCCGTGGAACTTTCCTTCGCTGTTGCTGGTGGAGACTCTTCCAATGTGTTGGATGTCACTGCTTTCTCAGACTCTTCCAATCTGGTGGCTCTCCGTGTTGTCTTTTCAGAGCTGGCGAATTTCCTGTTGAGTTTTGGATTGCGAGCAATCTTATTCCTGAAACCAATATCAACTTTACGCAATGCCGCCTGTCGGTTTAGTTCAAGGCAGTGCGTTGGGTTTTGGAAGCCTTCGATAATTCTCAAGAAGCGACCTTTTTCCATGATTTGATCGACAACTGTATTGGCAACTTCACTGATCCGAGCCGAAAAGTCAGGATGATGATTCGATGGTGGTAGCTCCGCGCAATATTCCTCAATCAACTTTCCATATGCGATTGTTCCCTTGTGATTCAAAAGCCAGTGCCGATTTCTCGTAGAGACTACATCATAGTCTGTGGGTTCAAAAGGAATCACAGTCCCCATTGTAGCAGCAAGTCTTTTAAGTTCGGCCTCCATCTTGGCGGACGTTTTTGCTTCACTGGCTACTGTTTCATGCGAAGGCTGACTGTCTGCTGTCCTTTCGCCCCTTCGAGTTCGTTTGGATCCCTCGTTGCTGGTGGCACCGCGGTCTCGGGATCCCCTTGCAGTGCTTTCCGTTGCTGGTGGCTTTTTCGTCTCCAGTTGTCGTTTCTGCTTGCTCTGGAGACCGTATTTTACTTTTAGCAGCGCGGATTTTCGATCCATAAGAATGCAATGGGATGGATTCATTTCACCCTCAATCTTCAAGAAGCGCCCTCGTTTGGTCACCGTATCCACAATCTTTTGAGAGAATTCCTCCAGGCGGGCTTGGAAATCCACATGGCCCGTTGGTGGAAGCTTCAGAGAGAATTTCTCTAGTAGATTTCCATAAGCCACTGTGCCTTTGTGATTGAGAATGTAATGAACATTAACAGTAGAGATAACATCTCTATCCGACGGGAAGAAAGGAATTACTTTGTCTTCACCACTCGTGTCGACCCTTGGAGGTTTCGCCGCTGGCTTTTTTGGTGGCGGAGGGTTCTTCTGCACGGCGAAGGATTCTTCTGTGGTGGAAGCGTCGCGAGCGAAATGCGCTCCATCTGGATCCTTTTTGGGAGCTTGCTTCAGATCTGATTTGGTGGTTTCCATGCGATGCCCCACTACCACGCTTGCACCACCACCCAACATGGCTTTTTGCTTGTTTCTCAATCCTCTGACTGCTTTCTGCAGTGCTTCATTGTCATTCATCACTCGGTACCTGTTCCCTTCAACACTCTTCAAGAAACGACCTTTGCACATGGTGACGGTTCTGACAATCTGCTTGGCCTTCTCGTTCATTTGGCCTTCGTGATGGACTGACCCTTGCGGAGGCAGCTTTTTGGCGTGGCGTTCCAAGAGGTCAATGTAGAACTTTGTTCCTGGGTGCTGTTTCCACCGAATCACATCGTTCTTGGTGGGCACCACAAACGCCTCATCCTCTTGATCATCCATTTCGGATGATGACGTCTTCAAACTTAGCAATCAGATTTCAACACTTCCCCAAACGAATCAAAGGGCGGCTTGTACGCGAAACAATCAAGACGGCGCAAACCTGGCTACGATAGACACTGGTAAACGAGAGCAGAAGAGAGACGGTGTGGAGGAAAAGAACTTCAAATAATGACAAGATGTGACAACCAAAAGTTGGACTTGCTGTTGCGGTGAATGGTGGCTCTTCCGCTCCTCTCCAGGCGATGGCAAAATTATTTTGTTGCTAATTCAAAAAAGCGAGAATAAGCCCTTTGGCTTCCGTTAAAATTGCCGGAGCTAGTTTAAAACTTCGAATGATAGTGCTACACTCCTCACTCACACTTAAGATAAGTGGGTTTAAGATACCGAGTACTCAACTTTTCAGAAATGTTTAGATAACCCAGACACTCAGATTTCCCAAACCAGTACATCTGTAAGATAAGCAACGAGTACTGAGGTGTCGAATCCTAAGCTAGTACTAATACTATGTGGGGTTTGAATGCAGCTAGTACCCACTATCTTCCACATCACTATCTACATCCAAGTACTCCAAATCCGCATTTAGGGTGCCTTTCTACCACAACTCTTTGGTTTCATCAATTTTAGCTTTGCACTTTTGCCTTCTTGAGCTTTGGTCCTGGCTCCTCACTGTCTGAGGGTATGTTTAGTAGTAGGGGTATGTGACAATAGCTTCTAGTGGCAATAAGATATGAAAGATACTGAGATTGGGCTGCTTGTAAGATAATAACTCAGTGTTCCTGTGGCTGAATTGGTTAAGATACCTCCAGTAGTGGATCAAGAATAGAGTTATCTTATTGGTGAGGTAGAAGTGTACATGTAGCTATTGTCACAGTTCGAGCCTCAATTGAGTTCAAAGGTCCGTCCGATTGCTTCGGCAATGCATCTGCAGATACCGGTAGCTACTAGACCAGTACAATCAAAGGCTGGACGGAAACTATCCCAGCCTTGCATGCTCAATACATAATGTGCAATCTGATTGAAGATTCCAGACTAGGAAGCATCACACGCTATGAACAAACTACATGGAGCCAACAAGGTCTCTACAGCCAGAGAGCCACTAGTTCGTTGTTCAAATTATTTAGGTCTAATCGGTCACCAGGAGAGGAATGAAGCGTCTCGGTGGGAATTTGTGATCCTTCATTTGGATACCTTCTTTTTTTTAAAAAAGTTGCCGAGGGGCCAAAAAGATGCATACCAGAAACACTGCAAATCGTGATCAAAAGCAACTTCCATGGGAACTATGTAAGTGCCTTAAGACCATACTACATGTACTTGCAGCAGCCATGAGAAAACTTGCTGCAAATCTCGGATTGGTTCACCGGTACTGGTAGCATGGATTGACTTCACTAGCTGGTGCACCGAAGCAACGGACAAGAATGGTTTGACCAACAGTCTTTTTTCTTTGATGAAGCAAACTGAGATAAGTGTGACCGTCTCATAAACAAGCACTCAATTGTGGCGTCCTCGTCTTCAGGATCTGTTGCATCGCCACAGCGCTTTTCACCGTGACCAGTGAGTTTGACGCTTTGAGCGTGACCGGTGAGTTTACAGGGAACGTGACTGGTAGAATCACGTTCCCTACCGGTACCGGTGTGTACCGGTACCGGTAGGGTACATGTACTCTAGTACCCATACTGGTACCAGTAATTCAGTCACTTTTTGCTGAAACCGTATGACCAGCCAGATACCGGTACCAAGTACCGACAGTAGTGTGGTACCACTTTGGTCATTTGACGCCCATACCGGTACATTGTATGGCACCTCCAAGTCGAAAGTGGAGCTAAAGTGATAGGTCGGATGCGACCATCAATAGTCTTGGGGCAGCCATCCATCGATACCGGCATCCCTTTCTCCACAAAGAACAAGTTCATTTTTCCGGTGCTCATTAATCAAATCGAAACATGATGGGCTGGTTTACAATCAAAAACGACCTGCTCAGTATGGAGAGCTTTGCGTCGTCAGGGGTCGCGGTAGTCCTCGTGCTCTCCATTCCTTTCATGACCGACAATGTTGCATTCAACTCAATATCCCTCGCAAATTTTGGTCTGAGCCTTCTGCTCTCACCCATAATCTTCTCTGACAGCTTCCAAATCACAGAGCCGAATTGGTGGTTCCTTCCAATTTTTCTGGTTGTATTGGATGCTATTCTGTACTGGGTACATCGCTTTTGTCATCGCGTCAAGGCTCACTGGCAAATCCATCACAAACCTGCCAAGAACGCTCTACAGTGCCTGGAACTTGATACGTTGGAGTTCTTTGTCTGGTTTTCTCCCGTTGTTGTGGTTGGCCGCATACTTCCGATCCCTCGAACTGGCGCCATCGTCTTTCATTTGCTCTTCTTCAGTTTGCAATTGGCCATTCACTGTGGAAAAGACATTCAGTGGCCCATTTTCATTAGCCCCGCAGACCATGCCATACATCACTCACGACATCACTACAACTATGCGAACATCTTCAAGATGACTGATAAGATCTTTGGAACCTACTATTACCCCCAGGTGGTTCCAAATAGGTGAATCAAATCAGGTGTCTTCCGTGCCTATTCCGAGAAACCATAGAAAATGCCAGTGACACCAAGCACGCAATGCAAAGGCTCTCACTGAACGGTCAGCCTGTAACCATAGAAAGTTGTTCAAAGTACAGGACTAGATCTGTAGTCGAAACACACTGACTAGTGGAGATGAGCTGATCGACGAAGGATTCTGTACATTCTCCTCCTCTTCGAACTCATTGTCATTCCTGGTGTTGGTGCCTTCATGCTCATGCTGCAGGTGGCACTCTCGAAGGCACTCTTTGAGGTCTTCTGTGCAGGCAATACTTGGACCATGCCCCCCCTGGAGGCCTGCATTTTGTCTGAATCCGATGCCCGTCTCTTTCCGAGCAATTTGCCAGTCGTACACGGGGCCATCTGTTCCACAGGACCTGGTGTAATAGGAGGAGTCACAACTGCCGTCAGTGGAGGAAGTGTCGTGAAAGCCACCGCCTTGGTGGCAGGTAACGTTTGCACGTTTTGTAGAGCTTGGTCTTGTCCCTGTCCGCATGGGTTCGCTGCGGGCTCTGCAATTGGCTTTTCGGCGGTTATATCGGCATATTCCGACGAATCGGTGGGGAATATGTCGCGAGCAATGAAACCGTCCGGTGACTCTTCCAGAATCTCATCGAGGATATCCGTTGGAATCTCACAAGATTGCGAATGGTCTCCTCCCATCTGAATAGGCGCATCAGTGTGTCCCTCCTCATCAAAAACATCCGGTTGTCCGTGCTCCATAATGCCGAAAAGCTGTCCATCGTCTTCGACAGAAGGCAACTCAGGTGCTCCCTCCAAAAGGTCGTCTGTCAGCGAAGCGTTCATTGTGGGATCATTGGGCAGCTGCGCTCCAGCATCCTCCTGTTGGAAGTGGGTATTCTCAAAGGGCTCGTGCGCCTCATTCGTTTCGTTTTGCGGCGCGCATTGATGAGACTCCTGCGGACGATCACCAAGATTGGCCGGCAAGAAATCAAGTGTGATGTCGATGCCCAAGTTGGCCAACAATGGCTTTTTCCAAGCCCAACTGAGATCGTCTGGTGCTCTTTGATAGTTGTCATGCTGAGCTTGGATCCAACTGGCCAGCCTTGGATTCGCTTGAACAGTCGGCAGGGCCCCTCGGCTCTCTCCCATAAACATTTGAAGAGCCGTCAGCTCGCCTACCCAAGCTGCGTAACTGGCTGCTTTCTCTTGTTCAGATTCGCGATCTTCCACAGCGTAATTGTTACTCCCCTGCTGGTGTTTTTCAGCTGCCTTTAGTTTGACAGCAGCACGCTTCTTTCGCGAAGGCCGCTGGTCGGTCTTCGTGCCCTGTTCGACAAGTGGATGAGGTGCGCCTTCCGTCACGTCTATGCCCAGTTTGAAGAGCTTTTTAATCTTCCAGTTCCAGTCGCCATCATTCGGGGTCTTAAGATAACTCTGCCTTTGAATCGTTACCCAGTTGGCCAACTTAGCATTCGTTTCCTTGTTGGGCAGATTCCCACGATGACTTTTAACGAAGGCTTTCAACTCCGTGAAGTCCTCGGACCATGTGGATGGAGAACGGGAGGGATGGCCTCGAGTGAGTGTCAAGTCAATACCCAGTGAGCTCATCATCTCGCGTCTGGGAGCCCACAATGGGCTGTCTGGGTGCAGTCGGTACGATATTCTTTGGTTCTCAAGCCATTTGCACATTTTGGGATCCGTCTTCTTGGTTGGCCGTGCTCCGTTGTTGGCCAGCATGAAAGCTTTGAAAGCCTCGAACCGGCCCTCCCATTTACTATCATCCAGTTTTTTGGTCTTGGCCGTGGCCGGTGCTGTCGTTGCTGCTGGTTTCGTCGCCGACGCGGTTGACACTTTTGTTGCAGCCTTGTGTTCCGATACATCAGATTTCGTAGATGTTGTCAACGATGCTGCGAAGGTGAAGCCCCCTTTCGTTGTAATGTCAATGCCAAGTGTACTCATCATCTTCGCTCTGCTAACCCATCGGGGAGTGCCCGCATTTATATGGTACAGCGTCCTTTGGTTCTGTAGCCACGCAGACAACTTTTTGTTTGTCTTCTGAGTCGGCCTGTTCCCTTTGTTTGCCTTCAAAAAGGCCTCGAAAGCAGCGAAATTCTCAGCCCATTTGATGTCGTGGGCATCCTGGTTTTGGCCCGTTGCAGTTTGTGCTTCGGAGTGGTTTGCTGCTTTACTCGTACTATCGGGTGTTGAATCCTTCGTACCGTAATCCAATGCGACGCCTGTTTTCTTTCCCTGTGCCTTATCCTTTGCGTGTGTCTGTGTCTGTGATTTAGCTTTGGAATCGGCATCTGCCTTTTTGGCTTTTGTACCTTCCGTCTGCTTCTGTGCTTTCGCATCTGCGGAGTCAGTAACCTCCTTCTTCCCCTGGGCCTTTTTGGTTTTTGCTTTCGAAGTTTCAGTTTGCTTCTGTGCTTTCGCCTTCGTTTCTGTGGCGTCTCTATCTGCCTTCTTGGCCAACGCCTTCTTTGCTTTCGGTTTTGCGCTTTCAGTTTGTTTCTGTGCTTTCTCGTCTTCTGTATCTGTCTCTGATGGCGTTGTCGCGCTAATAGTGGAATCCGTGGTTGATGAAGATTTTGGCTTCTTTGCAGGAGCTGACTTTGGTTTCTTCTCTGAAGCCGATTTGGTTTCGTTGGACGGCGCTGTTTTCGCCTTTTTGGCCAGAGGAGATTGTGGGTCTTTAGCTGGAGGTATTTTTCTCTTCTTGGCTGCAGTAGGTTTTGATTCCTGGGCTGTGGTGTGTTTTGCTTTCTTCACCTTGGCCTTTTCTGCTTTGGCTTCCTTTGTTTCCGGTTTTGCCTTTGCTTCTGCTTCCGAGGCTTGCGTGTCTGCGGATGACTTCTTTTTTGGTGCGCTACCAGCAGAGTCCTTGGATTTGGATGCTGCTTTTCGCTTTTTCCCTGGAGCCGGCATTGCTTCCGGTTTTGGTGATGATGGAGGTGAAGGCGCCACTGTGGGTATGCTCTCCAACGCAGCTGCTTGTCGTGTAATACTGAAACCAAGCTTGCCCAACAGGTCTACCCTGTGTTCCCAGATGGGATCCTCGCGATTTTGCAGATACTTTGTGTGTTGTTGTGCTATCCATCCAGCTAGTTTGGCATTCGACTTCTCGGTTGGCATTGCGCCACTGTTGGCCTCCATAAAGCTCTTGAACTCTACATAGGTGGAGAACCATTTTCCGTCTCGTTTGTTCCAGGAGGAGGCACCCGGTTCTGTTCCCTTCTTTGTGATATTAAAACCAAGCTTGGACATCATATCAATCCTGCGAGGCCATCGTACGTCATCTGGATACTTCTTGTATCCATAGCGTTGTCGCTCAATCCAAGATGTCAATTTCTTGTTGGACCCTATGCTAGGAGCAATTCCATGATTCAACAGAAAGTCCTGCAGAGCGAAATAATTTTCCTCCCACGCTCTGTCGTCTTTTCCAGTGGTGATTTTTGCAAGAAGCCGTGCTCTTGCTAGACCAGGGAGGGGATTATCATCAAGTGGTTTTGGTTTGCTCAGTGCATCTTTCTCCTGCTCTTTCTGGAGCTCCTGTGCCTCTTTCTCTTTCCTTAGAAGCTCTTGCTTCTGTTTTTCTTTCTGCTTCTGCTGAAATCGAGTTTGTGAAAGTTCCTCCTTTTGTTTCTTTGGTGGATCTTCTTGCTTATTCTCCTGTTGTTGTCGCTTTTTCTGCTCCTTTTGGAGCTCCTGCTGTCCTTTCTGCTCTTGAAGCTCCTTTTTCTTTTTTTCTTTCTGTTTCTGCTGAAATCGAGTTTGGGAAAGTTCCTCCTTGTCCTTCTTTGGCGGAGGTTCCTGATCTTGCTCTTTTTCTTTTGGTGGCGACTTTGGAACCTTGTTCTGACTTGTAGTCGACTCTTTTGGAGCCGCTATTCCCACGTTCAGCTTTGCCAAGAGGGAGACCTTCCAGGATGGGTAAGTTGACAATTTGCTGGACACCTTCTGCTTCATGAGCCATTGACACAAGGCTGGATCTGTATCGATGGTAGGCTTCTTTCCATGGTTGTCTTGCAGGAACGTCTTCAAGTGCTCGAGCTGGTCCATGAACCACTTGTCGGGAACCTGCTCTGCTACTCGCGATTTCTTTCTTGTTTTTGCCATGGCAGCCACCTGCAGTTGTCTTCGCCCCAACCAAAACCCGCACCGAGCACCGTGCCAACACCACAAGAAGATTCGACCCTGAACAATCGCCCAGCAGAGCAGCTATAGATTTCCCAAACGGAGGGAGATAGCCTCTAGAATTTAGCGTCTACTAGCTAGCACTTGCAGTTTAGAATAATGAGACAGGGGATGGCTATTAGTTTTTCTTCTCCGCAGCCGCAAGCAAGCTACCGGTACAGTAGTTAGTTTAGTGGGGTCGATGGATGGTGGGGATTTCGATTGGGACCGCGATGAGGCTGCTCGGTGCTTTCAGCTAGCGTGGGAAAATAACAGGTTTGGTAGCGATAATATTAAATAACAGGGTTTGGCTTCAGGGGCACACGAAGATTTAAGGACAGCCTTGTCCAACCACAACACAACACCAAAACACAACTTCCTACCTTCATTTCCTCGGACTGTTGCCGTACCGTACCGGTACTCCTTCGAGAGAGGGCCAGCGAACAGATGAGCGAGTTAAGCTAACCAAACAAGCTGGGATAAAGGCCTTTCTGGCGGTAAAGAAGTTCCCGTCGTCTCATCCAACGAAAGTCTGCAATGTCGGCATCGGCTCTACGTTGCCATTCCTCGTCATCTTCCTCAGGTTCAGCTGCTGTGCCCAGTTCTTCAGTGTCCTTTTGCTCGTCCTCATCATCGGAAAAGTCGATGCGATCAACGAGAACGAGGACATGGTCTCTCCAGCTTTCGAGGGTTCTCTTGGTTTCCTTGGTGGAAGAATCATCCTCTTTGGCACTTGCTGCGGCTTCGTCCGAGTTGCTGCTCTTCTCTTGGCGTTTGGTTTTGGGTGCATCCACCTGTGGTTGTCCGCTGGTGCAGGGCGCCTTTTCTCGTGGCTCGTCCTTGGATGCACGTCGATCTTGTTGATTATCAATGATTCGCTTCCGCTTGCTGCCAGCAATTTTTTTCTTCACTGGTTCGGGCGGGGCGGCCTTGGGACCAGTTTCAACTGTGCTGATATCATTGCTCTCCGTTGCATAGACCGCGTCCGCAACACTGTCTTGCTTTCGACCCGGAAGGCTAGGACAGCAAATGCTTGCTGCGCCGTGTTTGTCAATGTACTTCTTCTCCTTTGCATTGGATGGTTCCGTGTGATCCATAACGCTGTATTGCTTTGGCTTCTGACCGGAATCAGGAGAAGCTGTGGACACGGACTTTCGCTTGATTCCTTGGATGCGATAGCGTTTGCCCGTGACAAAGTCCTTGTGAAAGTAGGCGCCCTTCTCCTTGCCTTTCGGAATGCGGCGAAAGCCGTACAGATGCAACTGACGTAGAAAGGAGTCGACGCGACGAGTGGTGAAGTACCGAGGCATGATGGAGCAGACGAATTCCTTGGGATTGTGGATGGTAAAGCTGCATCCTGAAGGTAGGAAGGAGACAATCCTGGCATGACCATCCTGCTCAGCTTCATAGAGCATGCGGTAGAGCTTGTGGGGGAAGCTCTCGTCTTCGGACTTTCCTTCCTTGAGAGCAAAGGCCTTGAAGTACTCTTCGTCTCCCATCTGATCTTCTTTGTCAAGCTGGTCATCTTTTTCAGCGGCAACTTGAGAAGCGGTTTCCATGACAGAAGCAGAAGCGACGGTCGAGGAGGCACGACGGACGGCATGAGCGGCAAGGGCGTGACTAGAATCTGCAAAGGGTGCTGGTTTCTTGTCTTGACGTTGTGAGATGGTCCCTGTTGGTTTCTCTGGGAGCGGGGTTGACTCTGCCACAGGTGCTGCCTCTAGAGTCGGGTTGGTTGTCGCTGCGTTCGTTGTTGCCCGTTCGGCGGTGGAGTGAAATTGTTGTAATGCAAACCGGATTTTGTTGAAGACAGTGACTACCTTCTTACAGCGCTTTGGGCAGAGGAGATCTGCCGTTTGCAGGAGTTGCTGTACCTTCATCCAACTAAACCACTCGTTGAAAATCGATGCGGGGAACCTTTCTTCCATTTGTTCGCCGTTTCTTGCAACGTCGTCGAGTAGGGTGCACAGCTTCACACACGAATCAAAGTTGCGTTGCCAGGCTTGATCGGTCTCCTTCCACCGCCCACCTTGTTCGATGAGGTGTTTAGCCACATCATAAGGGAGCTTGCCCTCCACGGCTAGGGCCATTTGATAGGGGGTGAGACACGCTATCCCTGGTTCTAATCGGCGCTGCTTGGATTTTGGGGCACAGATTCCATCGTCTCGTAGGTCTGTGCTGTTTCTCCCCGTATTCAAAGCAGGGGGTCTTATCACGTTGCCCTCGTCGCTGTTCTGGCGCTTTCCCGTTGCAAACGGTTTTGTATGACCGTGGGTTTCTAAGGTTGTAGCCGAGGCGGCGCGTGTAGTTGGTTTGACAACTTGAGCCGGCACTGGAAGCAAAGGACGAAGAGGACGTTTGTGTTGGACCTTGTTGCGAAGTTCCGATAGCATTGACCATGCTATGCGGATCTTTTCTCGTCGTTCAGGGGAGAGCAGGTTCTTTTCGCCCAAGTGAGCGTTCACAGTCATCCAATTCCAGGCTTTACCAAACACTGACTCGGGAAGCTGTACGGCTTGTTTTTTAGCCAGCTGGTTCTCGACAGCACTTCGAATGCTAAGCACCTCCAAATAGTTATCGTTCCAGCTTGTTTCGGGTTCGGTCCACCGAACACCGAGCGACAAAAGCCGTTTTGCTTCGTCATATAGAAGAGTTCCTTGGCTGATTGCTTGCGCTACGGCCTTGCCGAATTTGCGCTCGATTTCGGCTGCCGTCGTATCACTGGTCTGAGCTGTTTTCTGCACAATCGTCGGCGTTCCAACCTCTAACGTTGACTGTCTCTGTTGGTGTTTCTGATTTCGACGCCCTTCCAGCTCTTCTAAGTCTTGTTGTCCCTGTGTCTTCTGTCTTGGCATTGAGGGACGTAGTACCGGTAGAGGTGCAGGTGGTTGCAACACAGCTGCCAACATGCGGTCACGTTGCTGAGGCGCAGCATTTACTTGAGGCTGCATCATTGGTGTTGGCAAGTGCATCCTTGCTGGTGGAGCTTGCGTCATGGGTATTTGTGGTAGTGGTGGTACCGGCAGAGGCCGCGACATTGGTAGGGGCAGGTCCATCGTGGATGTTCCCGTTGACGTCATCAATTGATGAAAAGGCGTTGTTTGAGGCTGCATCATTGGCGCCCACAAATATGGTGCCGCCGCCTGAAGAAATGCTGGCTGTTGCTGCCTCAATGGCTGGGATTGAGGCCGATACTGCACGATCTTGTTCGTCCCGGTAGTCCGTGCTACCTTGTGCTGTGATTCCTGTTGCGGGCATGTTCGTGTTTGAACGTCCCCTGAAGCGTCGAGTGGTGCAGGTTTTTGCTTCGGTACTTGTTCTGATGGGTTCGCAACGACTGCGTGGGGCTTCTTTGGCGCGGCTGGTTTTGAACGATTGCCTTTTGATATTTTTGCTGGCTGATTTACCACTTTCAGTTTCTTCGGGGTCGGTTCTTGTTGGACTTCTGCTGGTGACTTCTCCTTCGTCTCATGGAGCACAATGGGCTCCGACTGAGTTGGTATTTCCTCTGCGATCTCCCCTGGCTCCAACGTCGCAACCGCTTCAGATGTCGGTGCCTTTTCTCCCAACTTCTTCTGAATCTTGTAGATTGTACCTGAGAGGGCTTCCGCTTCGTCCGTGTCGTAGCCTTTGAAGAAGCCGATGGACTGCAACGTGGCACGATAGAGGCCCGATAGCTCTGACTTGTTGGCTCGTTGCTCCCAAGCCCACAGGTTGAGACGCTGACTGTGGTCGCTTTTTACTGTGAACGTTTCAAACTCCCTGTGGTAGATCAGCAAGGCGCAGTAGTGATCGAGCCAGGACGCGTCTGGCTTGTCAACTCGGTTGCTGATTTGCTCAAGCGCGGCATCTTGGCGGAGCCTCCGTCCATGTATGGCGAGGGCAGCCTCATGCTCCCCTCCGCCATTCGCAGCATTGGCATCCATGGCTTCCAGATGACTTACTCGATGGTTCATGGTGTCGTCCTTCATCAAGCTATCTTTGCCGTTGGAAGCATTACAGGGCTGGTGGTCCAGAGCCGGACTCGTCACAGCCCGCGCTTCGGAATGGTCACGCCTTGTCTCTTCTGCTGTCCCCAGACAACCGGTGCTGTAGAGTGTCCCGTCCTCGGATGGCTCTTGGTCTTCTTGTTTGTTGGGACTGCTTTGCTCGCTCATGTGTCGGTCCTCCCGTTGGTCTTCGTTGGCGTTTGCTTGGGAGTTGGAATGGGAGTCAGCACGTGTTACTGACTGGTTGGCAACGTCGCTATCCTTGTTGTCCATGGTCATGTCTGGTGGGAAAAAGTCCTTTCCGCCCTCAAAGCTCTCAGTTGGATGCGTTGTCGCGGTACCGCTCTCCAGTGGAGCGATTGTCACCCTCTTGGCTCCCTTGTCCGCCTGAATGTCATTTGTTTTGGATAGGTGGTTAGCCGTTGCGATCGTGATCCGAAACCCGCCCACAGTGTGCTCGATAGCATTGGTACTCTGCTCTTTAACCTCTTCCATCCCGACATCATGACCGACAATACAAGGGTTTCTCTTGGCCTTGGCAGCAGTTGGCCCGACAGCGATGCTGCGCTTTTTGGAACGCTCCTCCAGGCTGTACTTGGCTCGGCTTTTCTTCCAGTCGGCAAAGCTCGGGGATCTGTTCTTCTTTTTCAAAGTGCTACTACTGTGCGCCCCCTTGATCTGGTTGGTAACTGCTAGAGGGGATTGATGGTGAGGCCCCAAGAGTGGTGGGGGTTGGACGGCGGGAAACAACTCGTGTGTATCGTCCTTGCTTGATCCGTTATCATTCACAATAACCTCCTCCACAGCTGCTTTCTTTGCGGGCAACTCTGGAGTAATCAGGTTGGGTTTCCGCTTCTGTGGAGTGCTAAATAATGCCCGACGACAAGTGCCGCCATTCTCCGTCTGCCGCGGGAAAATGTTTGTTGCGGCTGGCCAGGTCGACATGACGGGACTCTTGGCGTGTGCTGCCTCTGCTGTGATGGACTCAGTTGGCTTGGTCATCTTGTTTATGTCGCCTCCATTGTTGCGATGATTATCATTCTCAGAATTGGTCCTGATAACCCCAACACTGTCATGCCGCTGTTGATTGTCATTGTTCTGGTTATTGTTCCTGCTCTCGCCCTTGCCGAGGCTACTCTTAATGAGAGTCTTGTCCACATCATCATGACGAGAAGAGAGTAGCAATGCTGTGCTTTTCTGCTGTAGTTTCTTTCTGAATTTTCCAAAGAAGAGGTTGCAGAATCGTTCCGTCAAGTGCCGATTATGATTGTTGTTCTTGTTTCGTGCCTCCAAGGTCTCCAAGGCTTCGCGGATCCAGGAAGGACAAGCGTGACAGTAGACTGGTCCAGTAAAATGATGGACCATTGCCATCATGCCACGCTGAATGGCTTGTGGTTGGCGTTGCTGTAGTTGATGGGTAAAGTCCTCGTGACAATGACTGCAGCACAAACCCACCGTCGTCTGGTTGTGGCCGCTACTGCTGTTGGACGATGTTGTTGTTGTTGTTGTTGTTATCACACGGACTAGTTGCGCCATGGCAACCAAGAACACATCTGGCACTTGACCAATGTCGTCTTTCTCAATCATATCACTGTTAGTCAATAGCTCTTGGATCCAACCTGTCTTGGATGGAGAATGCCAAGGCTTGTGCGGCTGTGACACTGTCATTGTCGTCGCTATTTATTTTGTTTCCTGTCTTTTCGCCTTTCTTATCGTCTCTCTTTTGGTCTCTTCTTTCTCATTCACTGGTAACTGAAACTTCACCTTCTACTTTCAGTCTCTGGATCAGTCTACTCACTCTGTTGCCGCTTGTCAGCTAGAAGCTTTTGAGTGAAGATGATGAGGTCCTCTCCTGCCTTACTCCGTACATTCATTCTCTCTGGTGGCAGATAATGTGGCAACGTGCAACTCCCGCGGTCGCCGGGCGAGGAAGCACACAAAGATTTATGATCCGAAAAGATATTTAAGAGGCTCTTGCCTTCCTTTGTGTTCGTAATCTGCGAAGGATCTTGAAATCTGCCTCGTCTTTGGCAGGGAGAAGAAAACGACGGAACATGAAGCTATCTATACCGGTACGGTAGAGAGTAGCTTGCCAGTTGCAACTTATACAACAACGAATGTCCCATGGTGGCTCTAGAAGTCGTCACGGTTGTGAAGCTGTGGCGTGCAAGTGTAAACGAGATTGGGTCAACTTTCGTGCTTTTGTCACGGAACACGCCTTGGTCTAGGCGCCTGCATTCTAGCTACGGTTTCCGTCCTCTCTTCCTCTATAGACCTTCTATTAGTGGACGAAACATTTGATGTTTCCTCAGAGATACCAATTCACAAAGTCATGGGCCGCCTGTATACCTTCATCCCAAACGTCTTGTGTCAACGGAACCTTCTTGTTCGCGGTCTCAATGCTCCGTTCCGGGACCGAATCACCGCTTCGTCCTCGCATCATTGGTGTCGTGACATCGTTTGGCGGCAGGTCCTTGTGGAATTCCTCCAAGGCAGGCGCAAGAGTTTGCTTGTGGAATATGACTGGGGGCTGCCAGCACTGCTGGTTGGTGGACGACTCGGTGCTCGCGGGACCAACGGGGCCATCCGCAGAAGTACTGGTAGTAATAGTGGAAGCATTGCCAAAGTCCATCACGTCATTCGGACTCTTGCTTCTCTTGTGATGATGTATGGCTTTGGGCGTTTTCCCCTCCTCTTCCACCTCGGAGGAAACCAGAGCAAAAAATTTGCGTTTCTTGGGAGGCAGCGATCCCCTGGCAAGTCTCTTCAATTTGGCACAAACTTTGTCATTGGTCCCCTGTTGGTCAGTCGTCGCATTGCTGCTATTGCCGACCTTGCTGTTGTTGCTGCTGCTGTTATAGACCACAGGACTGTCGGATCTAGGAGCAGGTTTGGTCGTGTTGGTACTGTGACCATTATTTCGTATGACATTCACTGCCAACGCCACTAGTTTTCCTTTTCGTCCTGGCAACAAGATCCCCTTGTCACTGAGCACTTTCTGAACCATGATCCAATTTTGGAACGCAGGAGATTCGTCTAGTTTGTTCTTCTCCATGATCGCATTGGTGTTGCCGCTCCCATCTTTGAGAATGCGATGATTGCTCTGGAGCCGCTGATAGTTAGCCACCCACACGGACTCAATCTCGTTCCACCCCACTCCAATTTCGACCAAGTACTTCACGCAAAAGACACACAAGACCCCATTTTGGGCTGCTTGCAACTGAACAATCAGCCACTCGTACAATTCCTTGGCTGTGGTGTCGTTACTAGAAGCAAGCACCAATGCCGACAAGGGATCCAACTCCTTGTTGTTGTTCTTGTTGCGCTCTTTTTTGGATGAAAGAAGCCATTTCTTCAAACAATCAAAGTAAACCAACCATTGGCCATCCTCTTCTTGCCGAGTAATCATGTCTTTGCTGTCGTCTTTTTTTTGCTTGGCGGCCTTTATGATTGACATTTTGCGGCGGCAAGTTTTGTCATTGGTCGGACAGTATCGTTCAAAGGTCCTGCTCTGGGCGCTTTTGATCCGCCAAAACACTGACTTTGGATTCTGTGAAAGAGAAGAAGGAGAAGACTGATCGGTGTTGGTTCCAGCGGTGGAAGTGGCCATGGTCCGCTCTTCTAAAGTCTCTTCCAGTTTGTTTCTGTCGGAAGTGTGATTTGTCGTTGCGACGGTAGTGGATGATTTCAAAATTGTGAGAGGGAGAGCAAGCAAGAGGCTCGTAAGAGTTAAAGTCCACAAAGTGATTAAATCCTTTTGAGTTGCATGTTGAACCCTACCGCTATCAATTCTTCAGACCGTGGTTTCCACAGAGTGGGATGCATCGTGGAAAACAAGCACGGCGCGACTTGACTTCTTGTTGCAATGGAGCTCGGGCACAAAGACCTTGATCGCGTTTGTTGGCATGGAACAGATCGGTACACGTACTCATACCGGTACCAGAACTGGTACAGAGAAAGACACTCTTACAAGTCCAAGAATCGAATCTGATTACCAAAGGGCGCACGAAACAAAGCCCTCTGATCATCATGCCAGACTGACTGCCACTCGACTTTGCCCCATTGTATTGAGACGTAGCTAAGCCTGCCCGCCAAGCAAGATTTGGGTGAGTTGTTTGCAAGTGGACGGGCTGGGTTCTGAAAGGCTCAACTTTGTTCTCATGGCTGGGGTTCGGTGGTAACAATCTTTGCCACCTATGGGCTGGGCCAAGAGTTTGCCCCTAGCTACTCGCACTGACTACTGTAGGTGCATTCCACGACAAGAGGGGGGCCAACCATCAGGTAAAGCCGCGACCTGAAGCAACCAAAGGTCACAATGAAGCCTGCTTTAGCAGCGCTCACATGCGGAACGTTCTGACACTGGCCTTGACTTTCGTAAAATCAATGTGCCCGGTGGTAAACTACTGCTGTATGTACCGGTACGTCCAAGAACAGAAATAGGCAGGTTCTACACCGGTACATGTATCAACAGCAAGGTGTCGTGCCTCCTCTCTGGCAACGGTCAATTTGGTTACTCTGGCTGGGAGACTGAGTTGACTGTCACTCGACTCGACGACACGAACTCGCACTCGGTACATGTACCGTACGAGATCACCTCTGCTAACGGCTACATCAACCCGACTTCAGGCTCGACTGGAAAGGACACGCGGAGGAACTGTTCGTGTAGACAAAGTTGATTTAGACATGTATTCTTATCTATTTGAATGATTATGATGATGTATCTTTTGTATGTGCACGGGTACAGCCAGCAATCTGGCGTAGTCTCTTGAAAAGCGATGTTTGAATAGCTTGATGGGTCTAAGCCTTGGAGCTTGCTGGAGGTATGACCATCGCGGTGCTGGGCACTGAAGGGGTTGGGACAAGGATGCCTGGAGTCCTTGGGGGGCTTCTGTGATGGATGGATGGATGGTGATATAATCTTGTGCAGTGTAGGCAACAGTCAGCAATCTGGCTGGGAGGGTAGATCTGTTTGGTGGCTGCTTAGCGCTGTAGGTCCTGATACTCCTCCAACCAGATCCTTGAGTCCTTGGCGGCCATCCTGTAGGCATCCTTGACCTTGTCCCTCGACTTGAACTCGGAGATCACGCGCAAGTGATCCGGGTCAGGGCATCCCTTCAGCTTTTGGGCCAGGAGGACTGAGTTGATCGTTTCCTTCCTCGAATAGCGGCCTAGCATGTTGGTTGACTTGGATAGGTAGTTTTCCAGCCCTCGAATACAGTAACGATCCCGGGCAAGACGCGATGCCTTGCGTCCCACCTTGTGATAGGCGAGAAGGCACATCTTGCTATCAACCTTGATCCTGTCCATATCCTCCCGTTGGTACCAACAAGCTTCGTTCGGTTCTGAAGCAGCTTCATGATAGGTAACAGTAGCTGCAAACCTCACCTTCTTCGAGGAGGATCTCTGTTTCTTTTGGACATGGACTGGCATGTCCAAACAAGTAGATGCGACCATTGGGAAGTAATTGAGTTGTCCTTGTTTCATGTGTTGAACGTACATCTCGGGCCGTTCCACTGGGAACGTATCAGCCATTCGAGGTGGTGTGACAATCATTGTAGTGAGCATATTGAGTTTGTGATGAAAGTTTGAAGGAATGGAATGCACTCAAGAACCAGACTGCATAGGATGGTTTCGAAAGGCGTAAATTGTCTAAGATTGATTTTGTGAGGTGCTTCGGGGCTGCGTTTGCTTTCGGATGGTTGATTCGGTTGTTGACAAGGCCAACTCAAAATCGTGACTCAAAGAAGCACAAGTCAGTATCAACAGGCAGGAAGGAAGGTTGTTGACATTCCTCTTCGTTCCTGACTGGCTAGCTAGCTAGTGAGCCACGTTACACTAGCTACTAGCTAGCTAGCTAGATGCTATGGTTGACAACTATTGAATTCCAGCGATGAAAATGGCACGGAATGTCAAATGATGCGGGAAAACATCGTTTCATTATCACTTCCATAGAATTGACAAGATCTAGTGGCCATTTGTGTAGCGGTCTACTATAGTAAGCCCACCGCGACCAGAGCATCTCCCGGTTCTTTGGACTCTAGTCGTGCGGCGATGCCTTCACATTTGCAGTGGGGTGGAAAATTGAGCGCAACCAGCCATCTCTAGCTAGTAGGGAACCAAGTGGTAGTACGGGACGGTTTAGTCGATCTTGTCTAAATTAGCATTGCTAGCAAAGGTGCGATCTTTTCGTTTTAGTTGCCGGTCGGTATCTTTTAGCCCACAGCACTGGCAGTTGAGAGAGAGGATACATCCTTTGACTAGTCACGCGTTGACTGATGTCAGCTTTGGCTCAAGGATCGATCGTGCATGCTGTCCCACCCCTTCGATTGCTGAATGTATCGTCCCAGATCAACCTGCAACGATACATGCCATGTCAAAGGCTGGGGTAAAAACCATGCTGGTTGCTTCCGCTGCATCTCCTTGCCTCCTCCAACCAGTGCTGTACGGCGGCTTATCCTGCTGTAGTTGAAGCCGAACCTCGTCGTCCATCTGATCGGCCGCACACTACTTTGCATGCCCATCTTCGACTCCTGCGGGTACCGGTAGCAACTTGGCGGCTAAGGAACAATTAATTACTCAAACGCCGAAACGTCCTACCGAGGGCTTGCTTGTTGTCCATGAACCTGGTTGGCCTTGGGCAACCTCTTGATGGCGTACTGAAAGCTTGGGCATAGAAACCTACTGAAAAAAGAGACGCTCGTTGAATGCACAGTGTGATTTACGGCCTGCTTGGTTTGCTTGGTAACATTGGTTTGCAGTTGCTTGATCTACCCCTTTACGGCCTGCTTGGCTTGCTTGGTAACATTGGTTTGCAGTTGCTTGATCTACCCCAATCCAACTACACGGAGCAAACAACCGATGCAACTAAGCAAGAAGCACAGGTGGGGCACATGCGCAAGTGGTGACTCGGACTCGACTTGTCACTGGCTGGCTGATGTTTCTCACTTTGGAGCCAAGCACGCCAATCTCCATTGTGAGGCAACCAGTAATAATTTAAGGAATTGCAACTATGGTTGCTCCGGAGACGAGCAGACTACTGGACTCAACACCCGCAGCCCAACATGTATGTATGACCGAAAGCCTACGGTCTCCTTTCAAAAGCAACCAAGCGTGTATTTATCCCAGTCGGCTTGCATGCATAGCCAGCTTGACGCCTACAAGTAAGTGCAGGCTAAACAGAGTACCACGGCGGGATGTACTGGTAATTTGAACAGCGACCACTGCAGGTACTACAAGGATCCAAAGTGTGTTTGGTTTTCTTTTGGGGGGCAAACACAGAAAAATGAAGCGGATGGAGCAATATATTCAGTGGTGGATACCTGGATCTTGCTTCGTGGTGGCAACCAAGCCTAAAGATTCAGGTCAGATTACCTGGCTAACTAGATAGTAGGTAGTAGACCTTGCTTGCTTGGTTCATTCGGTTGACTCCTCATACCTACTCGGTTGTCGAGGCTATGTTTGGTCCGCTTGATTGGGCTTAAGTACCGTGCTATACAGCTGACTGGTTTGCCTGGGGAGAATCCCATCACTGCGCCTGCAAGCAAGTATATGAGGGGAGAGCTTGGCGTCCCGAAAGAGACGATGGCAAAGCAAAAGAATCTAGTTTATGATTGTTGACTGACTGACTTTCTACGATGCCAACTCCTCTGTACTACTATTAATAATACTCGCATCACCTGGTTCCTCAAAACGAGCCACATTCTGGAGAGACGTCTGTCTAGCCTCGGCAATAATTTGTTGAATCAATTCGTGCACCGTGGGAATATCTTGTATCAATCCACAGGATTGTCCAATGAATTGCACTCCCTTGTCCAAGGATCCGTCGACGGTGGCCGCTTGAATATCTTGGGTGGCGGCCCCAAATTGTGCCAAGGCGTAGATTTTGTCGTATTCCACCAACATGCCGGGTAAAATTTTCCAGAGCGGTACCTTCATGTCCCCGGCGGCTTGAAAGGCTCGTGCAAGCACCGACAGTGGATTGGGACGATTTTTCATGCGGCGTGAGGCCATGGGTGTCTTTAATACACGCGCCGGAATGCCATCAAAATTTTTGCCGTACAACGTGTCGGCTTCGGTCACTGCATGGTCCGAAACTGCTTCCTTGACGGATTCCGCCAGTGGACTGTCTTGTGTCACGGCCAAGCGAGATCCCATGGCAACAGCATCGGCTCCCAATGCCAATGCCGCGGCCAATCCTCGCCCATTGGCAAATCCACCGGCAGCGACTAACGGGACATTTGGAAATTGTTGTGCCATGGCGGCAATGAGTACGAGCGAAGTGACATCTCCACCATGCGCCGCCGCTTCGTGTCCCGTGACCATGAGAGCATCGGCACCCGCCTCCAAGGCAATCGTCGCGTGCTTGGCATTTGTGACGGTTGCCAGGACCTTGCCTCCATACGCATGTGCCTCTTGAGCAATCCAATCGGGTTTTCCCAAACTGACATTGATGAGTGGAACTTGTTCTTCCAGTGCCACTTGTGCATTTTCCGTCGCTCCCGGCATGAGCAAGGTGGCGCCAATGCCAAAGGGTTGATCGGTCAACGAACGAATTTCCCGAATGGATTCCCGCGTTTCGTCTGGACTCAGAGGACCCGTCGCCAGAATGCCACATCCACCCGCATTGGATACCGCCGCGACCAATCGAGGCGTGGAGATCCAACTCATTCCAGGAAGGAGCAAGGGATATTTGCATTGGAGTAACGAGGTAATCCGCGTTCGGACAGCTGGTTGAAAGATGGCCGAGGAGGACATGATAGGTAGGAGCTTGATTGCTAGTTAGTAGCTAAGGTATATCACAGTCAATAAATGTAGATAATGGATTGCAGACCCTCGAGTATCTGTAACAGTTATGTAGTGCTGTGAAGGATGTGATTGATGTGATGATGAAGTATTTGCCGTTGTTTTTGGTCATCTTGGTTGGCATCAAGCAAGAGGCAAGCTCGTCATGATGCGACCTTCTTCCTCTTTTGAATTCTTTTGCATTCTCGGTTCTCGTGACTAACCTTGACACTCATGACTGCAGCTTTTCACCCTTTTCCTTGCTCCTGGTTTCCACGCCACCCTTTCATCGTGGACACACAATTTGATCTGACTCTAAGCAGAGCAATGTGGAAGCACACTTGCTCCTGGCTGGACTGGTACATCACCGTAGATAGGGTTAGGGTTATCTGGAGAACAGTCGCAGCAGGAGCCAATCCAAGCCACACATTGCTAGTAGCCACCAATCGAAGAGGACAATGGCGTCCTTTTCTTTTTGTTACGGCGCTACCGCGATGACTAGTTCCAGCTACTAGCTATGGCTACTACTGTTACCACTGCTACTGCTATCGGCCATTGGTCCTGTAGCAGGAGCCTTGTTCTTCGGATTGATTGATCGATCGATCGATCGACTGGTCTTTCGTGTGCTTTTCACGATGACCGATCTCTGGCCATGATGCGTTCACCACCTGGTGCTTCGCTAGCCACACCCCCCATTGCCTTGATGCGTTCACCACCTGGTGCCTCGCTAGCAATGGCTTCCGGCCTTGATGCGTTCACCGCCTTGTGATTCGCTAGCCACAAACGGCGAGTCACCGACTGGTGCTCCCACCCCACCTCGTTGAGCGACACCATCTGGTGCTCCGACTCGCACCTGGAGTTCACCAACTGGTGCTCCCACTCCTCTACGAGTATAAACTGCCGCTGTTGCCGTGCGTCCCGACTCCAGGGCCATGGTCGCGATTTTTCACAACAACAACAACAAAAGTTGGATCGGCACCTAAGTCTTTGACTGATCGGCCCCTAAGTCTTGCACTCCTGGCAAGATTGGTGGTCCTCTATGTCTCGGACTCTTGACCCAATTGGATTTCACCCCCGCTTTAAAAATCCATAATCCGACTGACGTCATTCGTTGATGATGTCATTTCGAGAATCCGACCCGATGACGTCAGTTGTGACCGGATCTGATGATGTCACGTTCCGTGACGTGTTTTCATCCATGCTTTCGAAATATTTTAAGTCGATGCATGAAAAGTCCTTCGCGCGAAGACGATGCTTGAAAAGAACATGGGGGCCTCTAAGTCTTTGACTCTGCCCTCTAAGTCTCTGCCCCCGCCCCTTAAGTCTTCCAACCACCGATGACTGGGTGCGCCGCGAGAGTTTTGTCTGGTCACCGCCACTGACTGTCCAGTGCTACCCCACACACTACCACTGACTGTTCAGTGCTACACCACACACTACCAAGCCACACCACACCCTTGCATTGATATCCTGACAGCATGGTACCTGACCAGGCACCTGTGTCAGAGATTGAGGTTGACTCATTGCATTGGATCCCCAGTTCAAAAGCTACCTGGCTGGTAGCCCTTTGGATTCTTGGATTGGGTTCAAGCCCTGTGCAATCCTACAGCAACAGTACCAGTCTGAGCTACTGTGGTGGTGGCCCTGGTTCCTCCCATTCCAGGCTATGCAGTGCAACACTATGAGGTCATAATCCCAATCCTGAAAGCTTCCAACCAAGCCTTCCTGATTTGGACCACTGCATCCTGCCTCTTGTTGCCTCCCAGTTGCCTGCCTGCAAGTTGTTGCCTCCCTTCCAGTTGCTTTCCTCTTGTTGTGAGTCCTTGCTTTGTCCAGCTCCAGCCCCAGTTCTGTTTGCCTGGTGCTTCTGCTTTGGTCCTGCCTTTATCCAGTTCCTGACTGTTGTTGCCGCTCCCAATAGCATTGTTGCCGCCAGTTCATTGAGTCATTGGATTGTCCCACCAACGACACTTCAACACTCCTTCCAGCGCCATCCCCAGCCATGTCTGCTGATCTTCTAGTTCGTGGCAAGGCCCATGAGATCAAGTCCGTCTCCAAGGCTATCTTGGAGCTGACTGATGAAGCCACCCGCCAGTTTGTTACCACCAAGCTCCAGGACCTGTTTGATCCCATGGGATTCAGCGGTCAGAGTCTTGATGCAGCACGGCTCAACCAGTCGTTTTCCCTCCAATCGGTGTGTATCATCGACGGCAAGGTCCAGCCCTTGACTGCACCGACTTTGGCAGAGAAGGACAATGTCGTCTCTGTCATTGCCAGCATCAGTGACACCATCGGTGAGAGTATTCCTGTCCGTGTCCCCCATGATGCATTTACTGGTTTCGTCACCTCTTTGGCCTCCAAGCAGGTGGTTGACGATCTGAAACTGGTCCACTTTGAAGCCAATCCGGCCTCGGAGCTGGCTGCTTCTGCCAGTACGGAGGAGACCCCAGTCGTGGTTGGCATGGAAGCCCTCCAGTTCGAGGGTGCCACTGCCGATGCGAAAACCCAGCCTTGGCTGGTGCTGCTGCCACTGATCTTACCCCTCCCGAGGGGAGTTCAGTTCGACTTTGCGGCCACCATCGATTCCGATCCAGCAACGGTGTCGAACTGGCCTTACGCCCAAGAATGGTTCCGTGCCCAGCAGTACTTGGCCAAGCGTTGTGACAGTCGTTCTGTCACAGGCACTGGAACTCTCTTCCAGATGGATTCCGTTGACATTACCTCGTGGACTGACAAGCGCACACTCGTGGACCCTAGGTCCATTCAGGCTTCGGCCATCCAGATGACTTTCAACGACCTCGATTCGGCCCTAGTCAAGGCCACTATCCAGTTCAGTTCGAATGCTCTCTGGAAAGAGCTTGGTGCGACAATGGAGGCCCCAGTCCCTGTGACTCCGCCTGGTCCAGCCCCTGGTGCTCCCGGTGGAATGCCATCGGATCTCCCCGATATGTTCAGGGAATTTGGCACTACCATGACCGAGTCCATGATCAGAGCCAACACCAGCACCAGATCCGGATCGGAACGGCAGCATGCTACCCAGATGCTCCGGACCAAAACCTGTTACCAGATCTTCTTCGGTCATTACGATGATGGTGTCTTTACCCCAGCCGTACTCAAGCCTGACTTCGAGGCAGTTCTGGTTCCCACACAGCCTTCCCCTGCCCAGCAAGCCGTGAGTTCGTGGGTCGAGTCTCTCATTACAGAGTCTCGCCAGAGCGTGAACTACCGCGACCGAAGTGTATTCTGGAGTTCCCAGGTGATCAACTCCGGTTTTACGAAGGCTCTCCGTGGCTTCAACTGGCTCAGTCTCTCTTTGGTCAAGGGCGGCAGTGCAGCCAAGAAACAGCTTTCGTTGGTCACGTTTCTCCGTCCCAACCAACAGGCTCCTGAGTTTGAGTTGGTCAAAGACGAGCAGACGTTCTTGGCTTCCTCTTCCTCCGTTGTTGTGGCAGACTCGTTTGACAAGGACATTTCAGCCTTAGGTGATGGGATTTTGTTCTGTAAAGGTCGTTGTCTTCTCTTGAATGATGTGCTGGTTGCTATTCGCAACCTTCGCTGCCTTGCCAGCGGTATCGTCCAAAACTTTGACAAGACGTTCTCGCAATTCCTTCCTCCAGATGGACTCGTGCTTGAGAGTGATGTGCCACGTGAGTGCAATGATAGCTTTGCAGGGTTCCCTCAGCCAGTGTGTGCATCTCCTATTGGAGTTCCAGAAGATTCTTTCTAACCTGTGAAAGTGGCAAACAACACCACGGTGATTCCGCACGGTTCAAGGCCGGCAACAGCAACTTCTCCCACACATTTTCGAAGGAGTTATCGATGCTCTGAATGCGCAGAAAAGATGGCACGGGCCTTCCAGAATGCCCCATGCAACTCTCAACGGATAGGAGGTCTTGGAGGCCCACTTTTGACTTGATGGGTATCCGAAGCCCGCTGAGTTTCAGCCCAAGCTGCGTTTGGACGAATCTCATGGGAGCTTCCAA